>DWLO01000042.1:0-31283 GCA_018245335.1 Dalla quadristriga
AAATATAAATACTTGAAACAAATGTAAAAAATTTGGCCCCCGTGGTGCGGTGCCCAAGATGCTGGCAGCATTTCCTCGCTGTATAGCTGTATCTCAGGATACAGAATAGACTGTAAATTGTAAAATTTATTCTGTATTCTGAGACCTGTATATAAAAATTATTATAACTATTCCAATATAATCCTCAAAAAGTAGAATATTTTTCTTCTTCGACCCCACCCATTAATTCCATCTGACGCAGGTTTTTATCGACTTTGTATTGTCATCCAAATCCGTGATCGCGTGGGCGTGCCTATGAGTGATAAATAGTTGGTGTTGTGACATTGCCATTGAGATTAGCATACAAGTCGCAGCGTGACATCATCAAGTTAATGCCAAAAGTCATTGTTTATAACCGCAGTAAACAATAGAAGTCGACAATTTCGTGCCGTAAATTTAATTCACCTGGGCTTATTCACCTAGGTGAATTAAAAATACTTATAGTTTTTATTTAAAGATGTAGATCTAATGTCATATATCCAGTGGTATTTAGTATACTTACATACCTACATCTTTCTTACTAATATTATAATAAATTTGTTACAAAAACTACCTTGTTTTTTTTAGTTGTATATAATTATTTTATACAATCAAATAGTCAGTTGTATAAAATCAGTATTGCCATACAAAGAGGCAACGCTGCCAGCGTTCTAAGCACTATGCCGCATGGAGGAGTTTTGGATGACATATTTCGTGTATGATATTTAAATAAAATAATATTAGTTTTCTTTTCTTTTATATACTTTTAGTGTAAAATGTATTACTTAATGATATTATCGTATAGAACCGTAACTAGTCGGGCAATCCCGATAAATCAACATGAGTAAAGTCGCATACCCACTTAAAATGAAGTTGCATACCGGTAGAAGAACCCTAATAAGACCTCAATGCCTCAATTCTCAATTTCCAGGATTGCAACGGTGACGGCCAGATCAACTGTTACGACTACATGGCCATTCACAAGAAGGGCGGGTACGGGTGCGCCGGCGACCTTCCCTTCCAGTATGCTAACGTGTTCAACCAGTGCGTGGCCGCCGTGGCAGCCGCGCAGCAGGGATACAGCAACGCCTAATAGGATAACCGGCTCGGAAATGAGCACCATTTAGCCATAACGTTACAGTAAATAGACTTAATTTTTAATTGATGTTTTATTTTTCTCCAAACTTGCATTCCATACTCATCTTCAACTCAGTTCTGATAACATGTGAGAACATGTGAGAATGAATGAATGCATGAATGAATTAATGAATATTGAAACGAAATAAAATTAATATAATTTTGGAGGAGCGCGACACACTTCAAAAAAAGGGCGGTCGCGCTTCCCCTTCCAGCCTACATCTAAAAATCCTCAATTATAGCAGCGCAATCAGACCAGCGCAATGCCGGAGCCACTCCCACCAATAATGCAAACATATCCACTCCTCACTCGGAACGCAACCCGGAAGAAGAAGAACAAACCTATTCACAATATTCAAAAGAACCATCACAACAATAAACCAATTCAACCGCACTACAACAACTAAAAACTATCAAACGACCGCCCCCTTCTAAAGATAGGTGAATAGAATAGATGAATAGGTTTCGATGTAAGGAAAATATTCAATATATTTTGAAGCTCTTTACAAAATAGGATAAATGCGGCACAAGGCGCGAAAAACATGTGTGCTGTCTATGGACCGGATCTAACGATGAGTACAGACTATGTAACAAAACATGTTATAAAACAAAGTTATTTAGCATGTTTTATTGGTGTGGACTGTGGACGATATGTGTTATACAACATATTATTAATACGTGCAACAATATTCTATAACTTTATTAAAGCACTGCAAAACTAAAAAAAGGCGATTGTAGACAAGACATTTTTATATTGCACTGTTATTTTAATGTGTCATAAGTACTTCTAAGTATTCGCTATAAAGATTAGCATAAATTAAAATGTTATACATGCTTACATGCGAATAATATCAAGGACGTCGCAATTCGATAGGCTATGAATCAAACTTCTTAGAAATCCTTTATTCGTTAAATGTCTTCACGTGACATTGTGGTTGAAAGGGTTTGATAGAGCCAGTCGTAAAAAGTGTACCTCCAAATCACCGAGTAGTAAAAAAAGGAGGATTCCGCGCCGCTCATGTCGAAACTGAGTATAAGCCATATAGTATAGGCCAAACATAATTTTTATTTATAATTACAAAACTTATATGACGGATTAAGAAAATGTGTTTGCATATTTCAGAAATGAATATTTAGTGAAAATGTACTTGTGGCACAGAAAATGGATAATAATTAGAGTCTATTTCATTTATTTCTTACTCGACAAAATTTTAAGGAATCGCGTTTTCTTTTTTGTGATACTTACATACATGTGATACATGTGTTACATAGGTGTTATTTATTATTTAGAAGCACAGCATGAGAACCCTGCTAGGGCGTTGCAATGTATAATTATAATATAGTATATCACCTGATCACATATCACATAATATTATTTACCATTTTCATAAAATAAAATTACAATTTATCATATCAATTGCATAAATTTAGAAACAAGAACATTCAAATACAATAAATTGAGTTAATGTCAAGATGAGTAAGTACTTAAATAGATAAAGTTAATGTCAAAGTATCAAATATAATTAAAAACATTGAATTTATGTCAAACAGTAATTTTAAGTCAACAAAAATTAGAATTTTAATAGATTTAAATAACACAATCAAAATAGTATATAATAATGTCATAAAAATTTTAGAAAACTGAATTTGAATAATTTAGTGCATGTGATTTAGTGCATAATGTGATTAATTAAAATATTCTTTCAATGAGTAATAGCATTGTGATAGCAAATGTGTTTTTAATTTATTAGAAAATGTTTTGAACGAGTCGTTGTAGAGACAATTAAGCCGTAACGAGGCTCTGCCCGCAGCCTGCGTAAAATTCCCTTATTGATACCCCAATGAACCGTGCAATTTTTTTTGAGATAAAAAGTAGCAATGCTTCCACTATGCAATAAATCACGTTGATCCGTCTTTCTGTTGCAATGTGAAAAATTACAAACCAACAACCACGCTTGTACATTTATTATATTAGTGAGGATTAATTTTGTGTTTTGTTACAGTGCTTCAATATTCGTCCCCACGACCTGCCAACTTCCACGAGCGACCTCGTCGTCACTGGAAGTGATGCGTTGATTCTAGAAACGCATTCATTAAGTGGGCTCTCCGATGTGAGACAATTATTTCTCCATCGCAATAAGGAAATCACGCTACGAAAATCGACTGCGGTGCTACTTGCTACGATAAGTCTGTACATCGAAATTGACCAATGTGACGTCTTGACTATCGAGGAGAAGGCCTTTAGCAAAATTAAAGGTAAGCATTTACTTTCACTTGTTTCTTCTTTTCCGTAATTTTTATAAAACATAATTGCAATTGTCCCGTGGAATTATAAATTAACCTGTATTTACACAAACCTGTACCTCCGATAGATCCTGTCTATCGGCGGTTAGTCACTTCAGTGCAATTGCAATTTGTTTAGCTTGAGTGTGTATTGTAAGAACCGTTTGTTTATGGTAAACCTAGCGAGATTAATACCTATCACTGTCTCTTACGAAATTTTGTGAACGGCTCACTCGCTGCGGGAAGCGGGGATGCTTTCCCTGTTTTTAGGTTTCCGAAGCCGAGGGGTAAGCGGGGAACTCTGCTGCTGTCGCTTCGATATTAGATGTCTGTCAGTTTGGCATTTAGTAGTTTATTGGCCTAAACAATTCGTTTTTCCATCCTGCTAATTTAATAAGATCCAAAATAATCAGCAGACTCATGTTTTCTTTTTTCGAAATAAGATTTATTGCCGAAGTATTTTTTGTGCAATTCCCAGTAGTCTTACCAGTAGTACTACTGGGAACCTTGTTCCCAATAGACTTACCAAATTTAAGACCACAGTAAGACTACGGCTAATATAAAATGTATCTTAACTTTTGAAATTTGTTTGTTTCTAAAAGACGTAAGCGCCTTATTAAATAGATCTGAAAACGATGAAATGCCTTTTTCGTATGCACTGGACTACGACAAATCATGCTCGGAATACTGCGTAGGACATAAATAACTCGTTCAAATAAAATGCGTACAGTGACAGCTATCTATTGTCACGTATTGGAATAGAGCAGATATCTCATAAAATATTTTAACCAGATATTAGTCACTTTTATTATTTATTTCTTAATTTTTATTTCAGAATATCACTAACTACATTCCTTGATCTCTATATTCAAATCTTGATAAATTCAATTGCAGATTAGCAAAAAGATAAGAATAAACATAAATAAATTTGTAAAACACGTTTTTATTCAGCCTCCTTCACGTCACTGACTTCTCAAATTAAACTGGTTAACTAACTAAATTCTTTGAGCTGTTCACAATCCATTTATTCAAACATTTTTCATAGTTGATGTTTTAAATACGGCAATATCTAATTTCATATAATAATGCAACGCGAGTTTACTGTGATTTTGCGAATTTTATAGCAACAAGTAGAGTAAGTATGGGGGATCCCTTTAAGTTTAACATTTCTTAATTTAATTATACCTATTAGGTTATATGTCAGCTGGCATTAAAGAGATGTTACGAATAATTAATGTTCGTTTATGGACTAACATTCAGTGCCTATGCTTCGCGTTATTTTATGGTCGTACTGATATCTGGATTATTATGAAGTCTATACTCGTAAGCATAAAAAGATAAATGTCACTACACTTCCTTACCGAAAAACTTGAGGCGTGACTGGTGTACGACATCGGTAGAAATATTTCGGCACTGATTGATTTCCAAAACTGAACAAAAGCTGAATGCGAATGATATTTTAATCATTTCTACCGCCTGTGCGTATAATTTGAGCGCACGGCAGTGCTCCAGGCCAAGATCCAGAAAGCTTACCAGTGTGTGTCTTAACATGAACCAATTAACTCTGCTTCTTCTAATGATAGGCTTTTGAAATTTTTAGATGAGGACACTGCAAGAAATTGAGGCCTTTAGATTAACACTTGTCAGATCGGGAGAAGTTCAGTTTGGATTTTAATAATTGAGCTCATTAGCAAAATTATAAAGCACTTCCTGTGTAGGTAGAGACCTGAAAGTAAGCACAAAAAAAGTATTATACAGTTCTTAAAAAAAACCAAATCATTGAAAATTTCTCAAATATGGGTGCGCGGCAGTGTAAGAGGCTAAGTTCCAACAATTAAAATTATAATACACTTCCCGTATATGTAGAAACGTGACACTTTGCACAATGGTAGGACTAATGGTGTTAGTAAAGAAAATAATGTAAAATTGGAATGATCATTACATTTTTAGCTAATATCAAAATCGGCCCCGAAACTCCCTTCATCACCTTTCGATATTCTTCGTAATGTTGGATTTGGCCTACCAAGCCCACTTGAAAAATTCGCACTCTATGCATAATAGTAAACTACGAGCTTGACCTTACAAGTTTCAATGTAAGATAGATGCCGTAGCACGTAGGTGACCGGAGAACCAATTATTGCGATGTTATCGTTCATCGGCCTACCTTATACACAAGATCTAATAAGGAAATAAGGTATATTTTAGGTAAACTTGATTCAACCCCTGATTTTTAAAACGTGTACCTGCAATCAAAGCAAAGTGAACAATCGCACTAGTTTAATAATGTCATATCTACACGTTTAGCCAAGTTGTACTTGTACCTACAACAATGGAGTTGGGTTTGTTACGATCGCGATGTTATGACAAATCAAACCAACAACATGTGCACCGAGCCTGTGCAGTGACGCACTGTGGTTCGTAGATAAAAAAAAAACAAGTAAAAGAAATAGTGAGTTCGTTAAACAATAGGAACTAGAACAGTTCAAATATTAAACCTTGAAATGACATTATAATAGAAAAGAAGTAGATATGGCACTAGCGCGCGATAATCGAGGCAGTCAAATTCAGACAATTGTCGTAGCATACGATCTTCAAACGCAACTCGTAACATATAGCTATCTCTGTATGTATCATACATTCCATGTTATCTTTCGCATTAGTGTAAGACATGTCATCATTACTTAAACATCGTTGCCCAATAGCGCAAGATATAAATTAATTAAGTAACAAAATAATATCGGCTTTTGTCAGTGAATGTACGATGTATCAGTTGTAATCCTTAGGTATTTGAGTACTTTAACTAACTTAACGTACTCAACACAAGTTTTGTTTAAATGCCGAATTGCTGGCAGACCAGGACAAATGTTAGTTTAAAATTAAAGTATTTGCAAATTTAGGAGCTACACCTGTGGAAAGGATGGTCGTAGAGTCGCCCGCCACCGACGCGACGTCGCGTCGTCGTTCAACCATTATTAGCGCTCTCTCTGACCACGTGTTTAGCACGTTGTTAAAACAAATGTTTACTCATAAGCGCTATCGTTATGAATTATAAGGTTTTAGTTATTTGTCGTCCCACTTGTTTCTGTGTATTTTGAATAATTTCTATCCATATATTAAACCTGTACAATACTGTACATACCTAGGTAGGTTAGGTTGACTTTGATGACTAACTCTAAACTATTTTTGTGTCGCATCTGTATTCATCCATTACTGCACGTATATTTCAGAAATTATAATAAAGTACATAAGTTTTATTAAATAAGTACATATTATTTAAACATTCACATGGTTAAATTAAAGCTTATCATAATGATATCTATAATTTTATGCATTTACGTTTATTTTTAACAAATCTAGGGTTTAAAAAGAGTAAATTATGATATTATTATTATTATAGACATGACCACCGATACCAGTTAATTAACCTAGCGCAGATAACCAGTTTCTTTACCACTTTCCCGATTGATATCTTCTTGCACTACCCATTTAAAAATAATGCATTGATGTAAAATGCACAGCTCTTTGTAAAATCATATCCTCAATTAAGTTTTTGAAATACGTTTAAACCATCTTTTAAACCAATAGATGGCTGGTAGCCGGCCGGCCGAGGCAGTCTCGCGGACAGTCTTCTAAAAATATACGTTTCCCCGATTCGGTATTCATGTTTTACAGAATAATGACTCATGAGACGAGTGAAGCGTGATATAAAAACAGTATGTGTGACAATGGTAAAGTTTTATATGATTTTGGGTGGCATTGATATTTTTTCGGTTAGGATAGTTATAAGAAATTGGTTTGTTGTTAAAGCATGTAGTTGACAGAGTTTATTTTTTGATTGCAGGGCCACTATCAATCGATATAAAAAATTGTGATACAGTATCCATAAAAGGAGAAGCACTGTCGTGGCTCCTGATGATAAACATCACTAATGTAAGGACGCTCCAGCTTAGTGACGGCTCTTTTACTTTGGACTCCACAGCAGGAAACGTAGGTGAACATGGACCTGGAATGTCGGTCAGTATACTTACTCACATCGACCTCGCGATACGCTATGCGGATTGTACAAACCTTGTGTATTCTTATAATTTTATAATGTGCAATGCGTGATGTGATTTTTGCAATTAATAACTGCGAATGATGATAAATACAAGACATTTTGATAGTTAAAATAAACTTCATGATGATATTATAAATTTTAATATCACACTTAATCTAAACCAAATATTTGCATATTTCAGATCCATATGAGTCATGTGCATGTGCCCGAGTTTCCCGCGCGAACATTCGGTTCTTCCGCTGCTTCTATCATCATGAAAGATGTGAAGGTTGGCACTATTCGACAAGGAGCTTTTTCAGCGAACACGTACAATACTGTGATGGCATTGAACTGCTCTATTCAATATATAGAAGCCGAAGCGTTTACACAACAGTCGCTCATTAACAGCTTGTACTTCTACGGATGCGACTTTCACGAGCTTGCTGCCGACGCTATGCGTTCAGCTGTTGCGAAGATGAACATTACTGGTTCCAAGTAAGTAAAAACTTATAGTGCGATATATTCTAATAATACGAATATTATAACATTGAGTATGTTTTTATCACTCAAAATATGGTCTTATTATTTCCAGGTTTGACATCATACACAGAGGTGCAATAAACGCTACCGTAGTTGCTGTTACTATACTAGAAAGCGAGTTTCACGTATTTATGGAAAACGGATTCGTTTTGTCATCGTGGAACAAAATTTACATGCGCGGGAATAAATTTGATGTGTTATTACCCAACGCTATATCAGCCCCCGGTGGTTCTGTATACGAGTTAGTCTTTTCAGAAAACGAGATTGAAACTGTTTATCCTGGTAGCCTTGGATTTATAGGACCGGCTTACGCTAAATATCCTTTTAATGTCCTTTACAAATACAACTATTTTGGCCATTCGTGCCACTGCAATATAACGTCCTGGATTGCGAAAGCTCTCGGTGTTAAATCTGTAGAACCTTTCGCAGATCAAAGTTTCTGTACGGTTGATTACTTCTTTGCCATTTGCTTTAACGTTCCAGAAAAAAACATACGACTCGATACGTTTACAAAGAAGGTGTGTACTACTAAGTCCGAAATTGAATGCGAAGAAACTCTAAGCAAAAAAGCTGGAGCTATATATACCGAAATAAAGAATCCTCGATTTCCACATAAAAAACCTGAAATTCAAGAAACAGGTTTAAATAAGCGTAATAAGAAAGTGATTGGCATCGTTGTTGTGACCGCAGTAGGATGTATAATCATAGTAATGATAATTAGTTTCATAAGATGGATGAGACGCCAAGGTCATTGCCTTAAACTCAAAAATGCCATTATCTCATCAAACGCCTCCTGTGCGGCTCTCTGCAGCAAGGTTAACTTATGCGGACGAAATGCCACGGACAATACAAGATCCACATCCCAGCTCTCGGTAGTTGAGTATTCAGAACATCAACGCCTTAATGAACCACAATGTCCAATTGTAATTCAGGAACCTATCCCATCAGACCAGCAGATAAACAATACAGAATTCATTGCAATGGTTGATAAGATAACACAGACATTACCTGAGGAACTGACGAGAGATTTATTGGAGAACTTAAAGGTGAAGCTTGAGGACCCTGAAAACTACATGGAAGCCCGTGAGCTGATAGAGCATTTATACGATCTTATAAAATTTGAAGACAATTACAATGGCAAAAATCCACAAGCGAACGCTGTAGAAAATATTTACGAGCTGCCATTTCAGAACACTGCACCGCGCGTTGGAAAGAACAAGAAACAAATGAAGAGTGTTGGAACTAAATCACCATCGCTTGAGAGCTTGTTGCCCCTGTCTCCTTACCACCGTCGTACAGCTTTGGCACACGAATATTTTGAACCCAAGGATTTTGCTGTTCATCTATATGCGGAAATAATCAACTACGATAAGGAGAAGAACTCGAAGTTGGGTGCTATTCCTGACGTTGTTGCTGAACAAGGTATGGTGCCCCGAGGACCCTACTTAAGAGCTGTACGCGAAAAAATGACACCGAGCTCAAATAATAGCCCCACTGGTAGAATGTTTAATAGGCCTCTGCCCCAGAAACCGGCTACCTTTGATTCTGGTGAGGGTTCCTCAGTTAGGCTCGGCTGAGATCAAAGGCCGGTTACGGAGCATAGTTACATGAACTCGCTATCGCGCATCTCCGTTCCATGTTATGCTTCGACTCAACCGGCAACCAACGCCCAAGAGTTCCTCTGGTCTCTCGATCCTTGCGTAACAACTTAAGGCGTACTCACAGGCGAACTGCTCACGCGGAAATCTCGCTTAATTGTTTCTTTTGCTGTGATATTAATATTGTTTATTTTATTTTTAACATAGTTGTAAAATCTGAGTGATTGTGTCATGCCAGACACGTAGGATATTATTTGTATATAATTTTAAGTCTGATAATTTAATATTAAGTTCCACAAAACTTTATGTGCCACTTTATTTAAGACGTTAATTAAATTATAAACTATTTAATGATTTGACAACACTTAGCCTTTATTTGCACAACATGACTCTAACATTAACACATAGATTCGTTAGATATAATTGTAGATTAAGCCTAAACAATGAAACCTATATAAACCAAATAGCAGTTACCTTCTTATATTATATTAAAACAAAAGACATGAATGATGATTGCAGTTTTAAGTAGTAGGTGCGTCTTCGAAATATAGCACTGTGCTGTATTATTATATTTTACTTTACAGAACTTATGTCCAAAGGTTAGTGATGAGTTTCGGATTCTATTTAATTTTTCATAATTTTAAGTTGTTAAAAGATACCAATTCCAAAATTTGTCTTGTAAAGCCAAGACTTCACCGGAATATTTTGAGTCGTACTATAATTGATTGACAATTAGTAAACGTAAACAAATCCAAAATAGGAGAGTTGCATGCAATTAAGTCAAATTTAGAGTATATTCCTGATATTGTGTGTTGTATTAGTGAAATAAAAATAGGTATTCATGTTTTCTAGATGTTTATTAATATTCCAATTGAGATATGTATTAAGATATTATAGCTTAATGTGATGAATGCTCAGACGCAACGACGAAGTTGAAAAGTTGGGTCTCGGCCTTCAAGTTGGTAGTATTGAAAATAATTTCCTTATTATCTCGTATATTTATAAGCGATATCTCATTCGAATAAATAGTCGACAAAAATGTTAATGTATATGTTGTATAGATGTTGTTCAAATTAGACGGAATTAAAATAAAGTTACAATTCCGCAAAATCGTTGTTTAATTTATAAAATGGTAATATGAAGGGAAGTATAAAAAATAAATATTATTATGCTTGTTTAATGGTGCCACAAATAAAATAATACTCGCCCACAGACAAATGTAAACATTTCAAAAGACTATCAACTAATTATTCTGTGCCACTATCACAACAAGTTATGCCGAGAACTGTTGAAATTTTTGCGTTTCGGCTGAAAAGGCACACTGATTCTAACTTACACAAGATGAGACCATGAGAGTCCTTAATAGCAACGTATAATGTTATGGACTTCGAAGCCAAAGCCACTTAACGCCTGCCCCTATCTTATTTTCTTGGTGTCGGTACAATATATATACCTACTTAGTTGAAAAAAGTTTCGGCAATCATTCACACCGGCTACAGATTTTTGTACAAGTTCTATCCTATCTTACAATTACGAATTGATGTGTTCATGTACATCTCTAAAACAAACTAAGTTTGTTTGTTATGTTTATTTTTAGCGTTATTTAGTCATGTAAATTCTCAGATCCCACTTAAGGTCGGCGCACACGGGCCACACGCGATTGACACAAACGCCGCCACCTGAAGCTAGAAGTGGCTACAATAGTAATTGAAGCGCGCGACAGCGATTGTAGTCTGTGGCCGCTACTATTTTCAAACCATTGCTTGCAGTATGGTTATGGACTCCCGACGAAGAAAATTTAATTGAGTTGCTGCTGATAACGAACAATCGTCGTAGAAGACGAAAATACCGCCGTTATTGCATACATCCGACTTTAAACAAACGTTATAAAACATAACGAGCATTTTAAGAATCTTATAAACCATAAAAAGTGTTTCGAACATTTTCGTTTAAGCTGGGCACATTTAACTCTTTCAGCTAAATAGGTACCAGTTTTCTTTGTTTATTCTACTATTCGAATTTAAAATGTGAGAAAGACAAATACTGAATATATCGACCACATTACAAAATGAGTATACTTCATGCATATTATGCAGATTTATATAGGGAGCACATATTTTATCAAAAATAAATGTCACTTCATGTCCTTATATAATTTAGTTTACGCGCCAGATGCCTCTGACAGTCGGACGGACACACAGAGGACACATACCGAAAACAATAGGCTTTTACCGACACATTTCAGCTTCGGAACCCAAAAATTACACTTCCTATGGTTAGACAGGTAGGTACTTACGTTAGTTCGGATCAGTGGCGTTGATCGGAAGGAGATGTATGTATGTGAGATATATGTACTTACCCGTAGGTTATATTAACTTAAAATGTACAATAACTACGTAAACCAAACAGTTGAACAAACTCGCACGTGTCCTACGTACATACAATTGCTTGTCCATTATCAATATAACTGAGCATGAGTTCGCTTACATTAAAGTAATTTAAGCTGCGGTCGGTGCTAATGCAATTCACCGCACACTGATGCTCTGCTCTGGCCGATACCTACAGCATCGAATAAATAAACACTCCCAATCCCAAATCTTACGTAAACGTATCGGCATCGTTCAAACAGTTAAGTCTATCGGAAGCCTGGACAGCATCTCTATTATGCCCAGTAAACTAATGACTACTCGAATTTCCAGTTTCTTCCTTGTATGTTTAAGACGATTCAACAACCCACATTTACTACACCTACATTTTATTTACGGTCTGCTAAGAATGGTCGTTTATATTTTTGTAGCCAACGAATTAAATCTTGTGTTGGTTACGTTTACATGGTTTTTTTTTTTATCGGAATAAAAAGAAGAAGATTTATCAACTAAGACGACATTTCATCTTATTATAGTTACATTATATTAGGTATTCATTGCTCTTTATTGCATAGGCTATATACCAGATACAATGTTTGTTATTCATTTAATAATAATATTAATCTGCTATTAAGTAGCTAACGCAATGTTATGCAGAAATAGCAAGCGGACAAAGGCCAATAAGTATATTAATATTTCTGAATAGGCAAAATTACAGACAGTGAATACTGGTTTCAACTCAGCTAGACTGATCTCGAGAGTTTTCTTGCAAATTAAAAATGTAATTCAAATATTTAAAAAGACCTAGAAATTATGTCCTTTAATACATAATACGTGTGTAGGTAAATAACACTTGTCTCTATTTTATCTAGCAGCCCGGATGAGCTAGGGGCCGCCGCGGCGGGTTTGATCTGCAACTGTTTTTATCCTCTGAGCTAACCCTGAGGTTATCCGAAGAACATAAAGTACCTCCCACAAGCAATGAACGTTGGTATACAACTTACGACCCAGCAATCTGGGGTCGCTACCTACTCACCTACATTTTCAATCAAAACACCGCATAGCCACAACAAAGGGAAACCTTGTAATAACCGCTGCTGCTGAAGCACGAGCACTCAAATCTTAAAATTAAAACGCTCGACACAACAGGCACTGTACCTAAAGTCTATAATTTATATTAATAAAGACAGAAACATAGTTTATTTTTGTGTGTGTTAGAGCTTCATGTACCTAATACCCTAACTTTTGATCCGATTAAAACTAATTTCATGTAAAAACAGAATTCATTCGTTTAATAATAAAATATGCAAAATAATCGAATAACAACTTTTTTTTTTTGTAATAAGGGTGGTACAATTTACTCAGAGCATGCGATGAAAGAAATTTTATAGTTCAATTTTTACCAATTTGGGTTATAAAAATATGTTTAGCGATTGGTTGTCTGCATGCATACATACAAGCAATGGAAAAATCTAACCCTCATTCGGTCGGATAAAACGTAGAATCGCGTGATTTGTTAAACTCTGTTCCTATTCGCATGTGTTGTGAAGGCCGCGCACCTCGCGCTTCCGACTGAAGCCGACGACGACGGCCGGCGCCGGCGCGGCCGCCGAGAGGCGCTGCGCAAACGCTCGCCGCTCAGCCAGTACCCACCAACCACTCAGTGTTCGTTCAGTTCAGTCGGCTCTGCATCGGCAGTAGCGTGCGCGGGAACCGATCCGACGCATGCATTGTTCTCCGAGCGCGCGCTTGATAAATATTGCGAAACACCGGCACATATATGCGTATTAGTATCGATAAAAATACAGTCTGTAGATCGATTACAATGAAGATTTGGGCATGTCACTATTGCTCTATTGTTTATAGCTAACTGTGTTCTAGTGATTTTAATTTTTTCGATGTTTACTTCAAGGATCCGTTCGCTTGAAAGGTCAGTATTCATATTTCCTATTTTATGACATAACCTAACACTAAACGTTAGTGTAGCGCCGATAGACTTGGCATGCGATCAAATGTTGCTGCAAAACACGCGCCACTTGAAAATATTACACATTGTTAATTTAAACATTAGGTAGGTAGGTGGGTACGGTACGACTCTACTGTCCATTACATTTCTGACATGTACCGATTTATTACCATTTTATATTATCGAACCCATGTACAGTCATAAAATCCAAGCTACCTATAGGTACTGTTAAAAGTATTTTAATACTTGATCGTATCACGCCAAATAGCTTCCAGAATCTTTACTGAACTGCTTTCCATAATTCCATGCTGCAATATGTTACACTTATTCACATTCCATTTTCAATACTTAATAGCCTTCTTTCTTGTTATTTCGTTCACCCGGCCGCACCGCCGCCCTGCGTCGTCAGTGGCCAGCATTCTATGTCAATCTCTTTCCATTACATAAACAATATCTCACTGGCACTCTAGTTTCAGCGATCAACTACGAAACGCTAAAGAAACAAATAACTATCTTTTCTGTCCATCATAATACGTAATATTAATATAAGTCAGTAGGTATATCTTAGATATTTATATAGAAGATCTATATCCACAATATTTTCCGTAACACTTTGGATATAGAAGAGCCATCAAATTGGAAACAGCAGTACTTTAAAAATATTTTAATTACACTTACATAATGTCCACATTAACATATAAAAAGTGATTATGTTTAAGTATTGATTTTTGTTACTCTGTAAGAGATTGTTCCTTTAATTTACCACCACACTTAATGACAAATATACTGCGCCAAATATTTCCTTCGAATCGCTAGTCAGGTGTGTGAGCTTAAACATAACCATGAAGCAAAACAGAAAAATGTTCTCTAATTTCTATATAAAAAAATAACGAAGCGGTGACAAGTTGCGTCATGAAAGCTGCATCTGGTACATCTGATTAGGGAGTACCTACAAAACTTATTTTTTATATCAAACCGCAATCGTTTTCACGACTAGGTGCGTTTGTACACGCCAACGCAGCAAGCTAGCGACGGCAAACAATACGATGTTGCGCATTGTCAACGCTAACTTCCAGTAGTTAGAGATCATTATGGCGTGGTCTGTCCAATCAGAGCTGTGATTGTGGTCACTAGTTGTCCCCGCACAGCGTCCCATAAGTGCTGTTACAGTGCAAAGAGAGACTCGCTCGTACGGCTGAGAGAGACGACCATCGTACCTTTCGAGCTTTGTTTTAGGAACTGAATGAAGGTTAGTGTAAACATAAGAAACAATGTAAATAAAATATTCCAATGAAATCGCTCTTCAGTGTTATAAACACATAAGGTTATTAATAAAATACTGACTCGATAAAAGCTTTTAGAGTTAATTTCAACGTGCACCAAAACAATTATGCACCAATGTATATAAAAATGTATTACCTAGTTTCCGAACTGCGTATATATATACTAGGAAGAGCTTGCAACTCCGCCTGCGTGTAATCTCGAAATACAAATATTTTTAAACAGTTAAAAGTTATAGACCTTGAAATCTGATTTAAGGTCTATGACTAAAAAACCGTTAGAGATATTGAGATAAAACAGCCTATGCGGTAAGTTAGTGTATTCTCTAAGATCCCTGAAAATTTAATCAAAATCTATTCAGCGGTATTGGAGCCTATTCGCGACCAAAAAAGCAGACTGACATACACACCAAATTTAAAAAATACGGTTGATTGTGTTTATGTATCAACTTACTTGAAACTAAAAATATGTGTTGACATTGTATTTTTGTAAGAGCATTTATAGAATTGGACCTCTAATAGTACGTATCCAAAAAGCTGAGTGCAGAAGCTGCGATTGATGCTAGCATGTATGTAATAAAAATCAAAGTTCATGACGAGACTTATTTTCTTAAGCATTTATCTGTTTCTTGGGAACAATTGAGTGGCCCGCCGGGAAGCTGCGAGTAAAAGGTTAATTCAATAATCACAACTAGTCATCGCTGAGGTCGAGTGGTCAAATGCGTAACCGCATAACGGCACATAATAAACCATCGGCACTAGGAAAACCTATCTAGGCATAATTAATACAAAGGCGAAAGATAGACAGGTCCCCATGTAACAACGGATCGAATCAAACTTATGTAATAATGCAGAATGGAAATATGAGACTTGGCATAGTAGCATTGCTATCTTTGTCGCTGAACTTTCCATTTAAGAAAGTGATCATGTTCAGTTACCACGTACAACGGCCTGAATCGATATTGAGGAAAGTAAGGAAAATTTTGGGGATGATATTATATCTCTTATCCTTTTTCCAGGGCCATAATGATACTGATTTGAAAAGGAGACCGATACCTCGTAGAAGTTGCTCATAACAACTAGTTCTAAGTATGAATCTACATACATTTATGAAAATGTATGGTAGGTCTAAAACAAAACAAAATTCTTTAAGTTAAACGAATAATAAAATCATCAGTTAGCCAAAACTTTATCATTCACAAAAATACTAATTTTTATTAAACGAATTTACCCGTTCTGTTCAATATTCTGTGAAATTAAAACTTAGCGTAACGCACATTATTATAAAAAGATGAACTGTAATAAAGCGTAATTGCAACCCAACCTGATATTCACTACCGCAATGTTTTAAACTTTAGCCATCCTCATTACCTGGCACTTAATCTGTTATTCTAATTTTTCATTATCTTTATCTACTCGTACAGTCGCTTTATATTATAGGTACCAGAATTGAATAAACGATAAACTTAGCTGAACACAAGATAGTCAAAAATACCTAAACATCATGCATGCTTACATTCCCGGCCATACACTACCAATTGCAAGTAATCGTTGCTTTAAGACCTCCCTCAATATGGATGTGGTTATCGAATTGTGTTTTCGACCGTACATAGGTACAACTGACGAAAAGGAATCACGAAACAACGGTCCCAGGTATCGTGCTGGATTGCCAGTAAACAATGCTGAAATAAGATCTGTTAGAGCATTCGAAATAATTGCGGCGGCATGCACTAGCACCACTCCCAACACTCGTGCCTGCGAGAGTTCGTGCCTCCGTGTGCACTTTCCGCGTTATGTTAATTAATACTATGCCAATAGCTTATCGAGCGGCGCGGGATGTATTGTGCTCTAGATATGAAATATCAATACGTGCACACATGTAAAATACAACATTCACTCTGTCAACCGTGTTACCTAAATTACTTGCAGACGCCTGAAAAAATTTATTTAAATTAAATAGATGGATGATAATAATTGGATCTACTACAATACTCAACTCTACTTTTGTATAGATTGCTCATGTATATGAAGATGCAAAATAACATTTATGCCCGCAAATAGTTTCTCATCTATAAAAATACTAGCTGGCTCGGCAGACGTCGTCCAGCCCTTTCCTTGGTAGGTAATTTATTTTTACCTACCTAGAAACGCTCGCTGGTGTGCGCATAACAACTCACTAAAGTGTCATCGAAATCGGATCATTGGTTTACGAACGCATACGGGACAAACAACAACCTAACAAACTAAACGTGGTCAATTTGTTTAATTTGTCATATGTTTATATAGTTATTCTGCTATTCCGGGCGGAGACAAATCCAACAAATTAAAAATCATGAAAATCGGTCGGTGGAGTACCACCAATCATTGGAGATCATGCATGTCCAGTAGTGGATCTTAAAAAGTCCTTTCCGGGTAAAATGTCATTTTTTTTCAAACCACGATACGCCGCGGCATTTCAAAATGAAGGTACATAATATCAGTAGAAATGAATAGAATCAAAATAATTAACGCTGTTATCAGGCGTTTGCGAACGGAAGTTCTGTGCACAATTCGAGCAAACACCGATTATTTCTGTTATTCATACTCTTAGTGTGAATCATTTCTACTCAAATGTTGTAATTTAATATTATTTCCCTTGTGCTGATAAGTTTCTTTTTACATGTTCATGTACTTGCGGCCTAATTTCTGAATATTACGTGTATTAGCAAAAATAAATTATTTTATCTCTTTGTAGTACTTACTTTGCTCATAAGATTTTTTAATAATTATGATTGTTATTTTGAGTACTTGTTGAAGTAGGATTTTTTAAACCTGAATATTATTATTTATTGTGACTCATCAGTCCTTCATCATACCTTCTTTCACATTTTTACTTATTTTACGATGCACACGTCAAGAAATGAATTTTAGCGCTATTTTCACCACCTTCGGTTACAAATATTGAATTTTCTTTAGGATCCCTCAATTTATAAAAAAAAACAAAGAGCCTTTGTTACTCATTGACTTTTGTATTAATCTATGTCTTCCTCATCAAGACGAATTATATGACCCCTTAAACGAATTACACAATTAGGGAGTGCCTCTCGACTGCCTTCCGTTTCCAACGGATTAAGGACACGCATGGTGTCAAGTATTTCTGAATCCAGCAGAACCATAGCTTACAATTATTTTTCAAAGCATTCCGCTACGTAAGGACTAAGTTGTACCATTTTGCGAAAAGAGTTTTTTGGTGAATTCTTCTCAGTACGTAGTAACTTTCCGAACCGGGCGTAGACTAAAAAAATTATTGACGATCTTTGAGTGTATTTACATATAATGGAATAAATAATTCTATCTATCTGTCTATCAAATAATATTAAATTATCAGCTGCTTTTTTAGTTCTGTGGAACTCTAACGCGAATTAGATTTTACACCTACGTGCCAGGTTTAATTAGGATTGGTTAACGGGAAGTGAGTGAACTTATTTTTACGTCCGTATTCCATCATTTCTACTTTGAAATGTTTTGTTCGAAATACGCGTAACATTCGCACAAAGTAAAAATAAAGCCGAAGGACCCCTCCCTCCTATTTTAAAAGAAATTACAAACCCTGACTAAAATTTAAAATTGTATAGAAAGTTATTAGTCTTCATTTACAATTACAACACATTTTTATCAGGTTCCGTGATTAGGAAGTTACTCTTTTTGTAAGTATATTATGTAAATATATATATCTTACAAGCTGTGGCCCGCGACTTCGTCTTCGTTAAATTTATGATGTTTTCATTCTCTCGGGATCTGTATATTTTTCTGGATCATAAGTATCCAATGACTATCTCCATGTCCCAAACAACCTCTCTTATTCTAATTCTTTGAAGATCGTTTGTATGGTTTAGCCGTGAAGGCGTATCACACAATCTAATTTTCGCATTTGTAATATTAGTAAAAATATGATAAAATATGTTGCTACAATGAAAAATATTATTAATTATCTAAGGAAATATGTAGCTTTAATAGTTTTATGCAGCGGATCTAACCCGTAAGTTCCATTCACGTGCAGACGACAAAAATAAAATCACAAATTCCACGACTGCTGCGATCTCTTTCAATGCAAGCATAAATCCCAATCCCAATAGCATCTTTAAAACTCAAAAATAGCTCGAGACGAGTTGTAATTAGCATATCCAACAGACGCGTCGGATATTATAATTGTACTTCTTTTATTGATACACATTCTTGTTCACATAAATATCACAACCGTGATCTGGAGGGGTGCGGTCGGAGGTTATGGAATGTAAGCTAGCCGTTCGCTGATATTGAGATTAACTATTTATTCAGACGAGAAACAAGTAACAACGCAGATCGCTTTTAAGACTGTCGGCGTAATCGAAGCTAAGTTTTAAATAAAACGTGTTTGGTAAAGTCTCCTTTACAACATACTTCGTGGTGTATCATTAGACAGGTATCTAAAAAATAGTATTTTACTCAATTGAAACATGATAGATCCAACCCTAAGTGTTTTTTTTTGTTTCCGATAAGTATTCGCTATTCTCATTTAATTATTTGCCGTCTTAGAAATGTATACATACTTACCAATAGATAAACAGAAAACTTGTATGCATGTAAACTGTCACAGCGGTAGATTGCAGTAGATTCCTGAGAAAAGAAACTCCAAAAATCCCCTTTTACCACTTTCACTCTATCTAGCAAGACCAAACAAAATGTTAACTTAATCAGTTTTAGATAGATACATATTAAAAACGGTGAACGTGTTTATAGACTAGTTTTCCGTCCCTAAATTGATTTTAACGCGCCACGTTAATTGTGCATGGGCAAATACCCAAATTCCGTGACCTACCTCGTAGAGTGTACATATTCGCGTGAATCATCGAGCTTCTTGAGATCTGAATGTGATGCATGACGCACGCATTTATAACGGGTGATCCTGCAATGGGTACGTGTATTGTTGCCAAAAAATTAATCTATTAAAATTGTAAGTACCTACTTCACTCTCTAACCGCCGGTTTCTGAAAGGCTGATCAATGCAAAAATCAACTTATCAACTGTCAAATCTATTGTCAAGTCTCAATTGAGTTGTTGAAAGCATTATTATTATATTTCATTTGATCATCTACTGGTATTTCTATAAATTTTAATTACTCAAGCAAGTATGTTAATCATATGTATTATTTCTTGCTACTAAATGTTATTATCAAACAAGTGTCTAGTATTTTTTAGAGTATTCTGACCTGCGGGCTAAGGAATATTTAAATGATATGAATAGTTATAAAATGTAGCAACATAAGGCATAATAATAAAATAATAATAATATAATTATCATAATATACTATAGTAATACAAGAAACCATATGGTTTCACCGAGGCATAGTTGCAGCCTGAGATGCACAATCAACAAATTCTTTAGATCACATAACGAAATTGTTGAAATTGTGAGACTACGGGTTACAACAAAATTCTCTAGCTGAACTTACCTTGAAAATCGAGTGCATCGGGTTCAAGTTACTGGATTCACACAAGAACCTGGTAAAACTGTTTCAAACAGTGGTTCTATTTAATTAACGTAACGTCATTTTTATATTTAATTAACGTAGACGATTTATCCTTTGCAATTCATAAACTATCGAAAATAGTGTGCCTAACTTAAAAATACTGGCTATTATTAAAACCCTCAATACTGGAAAGTGTTATTGTACCGTTTTGTCCACGAATTGCTACTGTTTTCTCAGCAATGACCATTGACTTACAACTCCAGTGGGGCCTTCACTTATTTGGGTTATACGGAAATCTAAGTTTTGCTGCATCAGCTTTTACAAAAACGAGCTGTAAGAGGGGTGAAACGGTGGGAGGTTACGATACCAATATTACTGAATTGTGCAAGTGTTGTGCATAAAAAATATGTAACATTATTTCGAAAAGAGTAACCACTGAGTGTATTGGGGTGTTCTTCTCAGTAGCCTCAACCTTTTGAAAGCAGTGGTAGCACAATAAAAATGACATTAATTTTAATGTCATGCTTAAAAATTAAATAAATCTAAATCACAATCTAAACATTCACTCAAAGACACCCTTTAAAACGAAGATGCAGTCGATACAATGGTTTACCAAGACTGCATAAACAACAAGAACAATTTAAAATAAAATTAGAAATCATCAACACAGTTCGTATCTGGGAACGCTATCTACGTATTCCGATAGCCTTGCTAAAATCACACACGCGCTCGAGTTCTTCGGCGCGGTACGTAAGCCGGCCAGCACCTACGCGGCTATCTGATAACGCGCCTCGATAACCGACTATACATAGCTGACTCACATTGATAAACGCCTGCCTCGCTCGTGAACACAAGCATTTGAAAAAACTATTTGAAAAACTTAATTGTTGTATTTTTAGAATAGATTACCAAATATCAGTGCAAAATAAAAGTTCAATAAATAATCAACATTTTCGGTAAATCCTTGCATCGAGAGTAGTCCCCGCATGAACTGGTAAATACAACTAATGATTTTCTTAGTTACCTGCGTTTTATCCGTAACTTTTTACAGTAGTGGCCCGCAAAACGAATCCGAGGCCTCTCTTCCGGGAAGCAGATATACTACGTACGTAGGAATGGGGTAAACTTAGTTCAGTTCAAGACAGTTTCATCATACTGCGCTTGTAGTGTATGGATCCTCGGAGTTGACATGTAGAATAATGTACAGTATCGGGATATCATATAAAGTAAAGCCAAACTCACCTCTATGACACTGGGTACGACACGCGACGTTAGCCCGACCCATTTGCGACTCCTCTGGTATTGCTCGTGTCGTGTCAAGGGAATTGCGTGATTCATCAATAAACATCCATTCTTACAAACTTTCGCGTTTACAATTGATTGCGAATTAGGCCAGTTAATCAATGAGCAGTAATATCAACACATCATGGAGCCTACCATGGTTCATAAGGAGAAAGAAATGAAAAACTTAACATAAATTAATATTATTTCAGACGGAGTAACCGCATGAGATGGTGACGTGAACTGGCAATCAGCATAGCATGCGTTGGCCAACGTGGTGGCATATACTGGTGGTGCTGATAGCGCGTGCCTGGGCGCAGGGTATCACGCTCACTATCTGCGAGGATGAGGCGTGCCGGTGCGACTCCTTCACCAGAGTCTTTTGCAGTTGCACCACAGATGTTGAGGTAATTTCTTTATAAAACAAGGAGACACTTTCGCTGGGAAGCCAATTTCTACAGAGTAGTCAGAAAATTCGATTTACATATCTACATAACATTTAATTACATCACATACAGCTGTCCAATACATAGGTATATAACAATGACAATTGCTATGCGTGGAAGGCACGAATAACGAACCAGACTCGTGCCAGGTGGTAGAACCCGTATACGGTTCACCCGTGGCGTTACCACTGCCACACCCATTTCTGACGTACAATAATTATTTATCAGCAATTGTGTTCGGGTCGGAAGAGTGTGGATGCTGTTTAGACTTATACACGAGTCCTCAGTCCTAAGTCCTCACGGATAGAAATGCATCTGTGACCAGCTTCATATAAGACAATACTATTATACGATTACTAACAGGGTTAAGTTTAGAAGTATGTATGTGTAAGAATATATAATCTGTAGACATTTAAAACGTATTGCAAGATGTAATGTAAACGACTTGAGTGGGGAGATGTAACGTGGTGTGTCAATAAGTTATCAATGAATTAAAATAAGCTGATGACCTTGCAGAATAATATAAATAATTGATAAGCTGCTACATGTTAAACATAAGAACTTAATTAAATTTTATTATAGACTAGGAGTAGTACACTACTAGCCCGCGATTTCGTCCGTTAGGAATTGGGCTATCACGTTGAATTGAGTTATAATTTGGACGTGTATTAGGAAAGTGTTAGTAACATCTTTGTTTTTTTTTTGTTAGCATAGTAGGCTGAGTAAAATTAGACTGAAATATCAGCGTCTAACGGACATTATCATTTATATTATTTTAACCTTGGCAGCAAGACAAAATTCGTGGACTATGCCGTTATAATATTTTTGAGCTTTAAACCTCATCCTGATATTATGTTTAGCATACTTAAGGCAGTGCTTTTAAGAAAGTCCTACATTCTAACTTTTAACCAAAGTACAAAGCTAAAATCATCACTATTTGGCTCTCTTTTGACCTAAGCTTTTGAAATATATTCCTTGCCCAATCAAATATTCTGATCGTTCTAGAGATCGACTGTGACGAAGTCGCAAGAACACGCAAAAGTCACTAATTTTCCCTCCTTATCAATGATATGATTCAATAATATACACTTTGTCCACAGGAGGTGACACTACGACCTGACGGAGCGTACAGGATTCCCTCAACCGCAACAGCCATCATTATAGATAGTTGTGCGCGTGTTCACTTCCTACAAGACTCAGTGAGAAACCTCCTTCATTTACGGGCAATAGAAATTAGAAACGTAAGCCACGTAGTCATCAACGAACGTGCGCTAGCATGGTCACCTTTTTCTCGGGACAGCGATATGAATCCTGGTATAAGAATTGTGATAGACAGGAGTACAGTAAACGAAATCTCGTCACATGCAATACAAGGTCGCGTTAACGACATTATAATCAGCGATAGCAGAATTAATGTCCTAAAACCGTTTGCCTTCTCCAGTCTCACTGGGGTCAAGAATATAGAACTCACGAACAATGTATTCGATAGTATAGAAATACAAGCCTTCAAGAAGTTTACGACCGTAAATTTCTTATTGCGAGGTGGCGTCATGAAAACCTTGCCGAGCAGGTTTTTGTCGGACGTAGAAGTGACTAATCTGTTTCGAATGGAGGGAGTCACCGTTAAATATTTGTCTAGTTTGACATTTCTTGTCAATTCACCAAAGAGAGTTATAATAGAAAATAATAATATAGAGACTTTAGAAGGAGACGGATTCCATATTGTTACTAGAGGCCCAGTCACCTTTAGAAACAATACAGCGACTTCAGTGAGTAAAGGAGCGTTCTTTGGATTTTCCGTTGAAATGGAAGTGATTTCAGCAATGGGAAGACAGGAGCTTCTAATCGATAACAATACAGTTACTAACTTTACGCCCATGTCGCTGATGTTTAATCGAACTTCGTTGACGTTACGTGTGGATGGGCTAAATCTTAACACGACGTGCACCTGTGAGCTCGCCGACGAATGGCGTGAAGTACTCAACGAACAAGGAGGTATAATAACATGTTGGTACATCCTAGAAGAGCACTTTATATCGCTGCCCACATTTGTTGATAGCAGGTGTGGTACTTTTAAGCAAAACTTTTGGATCTATGTTGTAGTAGGTATTGCCGTAGTGATAATCGGTGTCGCAATTGCAATATATTTTATAGTGAGGCGAGAAAATGAGAAAAAGAAGAAGTTGCAAATAGTGTTACCCGATGGCAAAACTTACAGAGAGACCGAATTTCACATTGTGGTAGAAAGAGCCGAGCTTCTGACCACAGATTTATGAGATGAGACTGTGCCCAACAAATTGATCTCCAACTATCGTCACCAACGGCAAAATAAATAGACATAAAAGAGTCCTCGTAGGCCAGTTATTCGACGAAACAAATGCATCAAACATTCCACGAGTGACGTTAATATTTAGGTTAGTGCTCTACCTCATTGCATTGTCAGTCGCAATTGTGCCAACTTTAGTTATAAGCTTATCAGTATTACGGTGGTTGATAAGGCAAAAACATTGCTTATCCGTTGAATTAAATTATTATGTTAAATTTTATTAAAAAAATGTAATACACATATAAAAGTAATATGTATTTGTTATTCATAAAAATCTCAATAAACTCAAGCGAATTCATAGAGCTTCATAGTGTATAAATAAATAAATAATGTTATTTCACGACACGAAAGAGAAATAAGACGCTAAAGCGAGTTAAATCATTTTACAAAGTGTTATTGATATTATACAAGCAAAATAACTCAAATTTAATTTAATTACTAATAGCGATAGAACAATCTAAGTTCATAACTCTATACCTAATCAATGCCATCAAATCGATAAACACACACAGTCCATTATCGTTTAACTGACATTGGCAATGATATCATCTTAGTTTATTAACTAATAATATGCGCTTGCCAATACAAAATATGCTTGTCAGCTTACGCTTCTACAGTATTTATGTAGAAGGATTCTCTATGTTAGACCACTAGCGGTTCTATGCACTATCCAGAATTTTATTTTTAGTTCGTAATACTTAATTCGTCTTTAATAATCAAAACGAACACCAATATTAACTATTTTAGGAAATTAACCCAACTTACTTTAAATATTTTTTGGGGAAAATGTGTAGTTTTTTGATTGCCGGAATATATTTTCTGTAATTTTTTATACTTGTTAGCTGGATGCGAATGCTCTATGTATGGTGTTACTATTCCAAAATATTTTAATGTGCAGTGCGAACATTTAAACGTTTATAATGTAGAGATAACTCTGAACATACGCGTTCAAACGTATGTTTGTATTTCAGCCTTCAATTCTGCTGCCTGAAAGCGGACGTGGTCAGCTTGCGCAAACAGTGTAGTGCTAGTCCAGCGCTGCGCATACAATTCCATGCATACATTTGTAACTCAATTCCATTCTCCCTTATCATTTGTAATTGCAATCCGAGGATTGTATGTTATCCCCAAACAATGTCCGCAACCATTGCGACGCAGCACTACCACTATGGAACACCCGGTGAGTGTTCGGTAACACGATATGTTTCAGTGGACACATGAGTTAGACGTGGGCATAATTGCCATCGGATAAACACGTTACACAAGTACAGAGTAGAGACGAACTCGGTTCACTCGTGTACTCCGCTTGCAAAAACTGAAAAATATAATGTTACAATAAATACTTACCGAAAGTACATACCACTTTAGACATTCTACGTAACTATAACGTACAATGTCGAGCGAAGCTTCTGCGGTGTCATCCATGTACTCCCATAAAGATGAAGGTCATTCCGCCTCATGTTGTGTATTTCCTGTTACTTACCAATCCAATAAATCAACACTTTATACATACATATATACATACATAATATATTATCTTCATATTCATAATATTTGCATATACGGAGGAAGCTGTTGGATGTACGTAAATGTAATCTACATTAACGTTTGTGTTAACGGCTGTGTCCAATTAAATTAAGGAAATAAAGGACATCGAGACAGATTGTTTTGATATATATATATTGATATTCTAATGTATCTTTAAAGTAAAAAACAAGATAATGTTTTACCTGTATTACCATGACACTATGTTTGGCGACAAAATTACAACGTACGAGGTAAATAACTCCTAGCGTAGACTTGAAAAAAAACCGCAAACGTGAGATGATGACATCATAATACATTTTGCATTCAATATTAAAAATGTAAGGAATTTATTAAAGGTCCATTCATATTAAGCATATCACACTTCTTACGTGTTTGCGAAAAAGTATTGGGTTTGCTATATGAAAAAAAAAATTACTGGACTAATAACATTGTTTGAAATTACACAAATATGCAAAGTTAGGCAGGCAAGACGTTATGAGAAATTTTGCAATATGCAACATATAGAGTGCATACAGGGTAGTTAGTAATTAGATTCGTATGCAGGACGTAGGTACTTGTGCTAAATTGGTCCACTGTCACTTTAAGATTATTTACTTGTACACGCTTATTTTGTACTCTGTGCGCTGTAGCATGGTACAGGTGACATTTGGCAATAGTTCCTTTTTACCTTTTTAGGTTGCTGCGACCTAATAACAATTTTTTGAATAAAAATGTATAAACACATATTTATAATGTTTAAATATTCCTACTTACAACTTGAAGGGTTGAAATGCCTCCACGAAGTTCCGTGGAACTAAATTTAATATTAGGTTAAAATTGTTCGTGTAGGGTGAATGTGTTAACTACTATCAGTTCTAATCTGTGTTATAAGTTATATTAGATCCTTACCTATGATATTTTCGAATTTTAATACTGGTAGGTGTGAAGTGTGTACTTGTGTGTGTGTCAAGGAGAACAAAATACTTTCCGTTTGGCCGCAGTGGAAAACCTTCGTTAGGTATCTGATAAGAGCAATCCCGACTTAGGTTTTATGGGTTTAGCAGTTAATGACGTTAACTAGTTGTAGAAGAGCTCACCGAAGCACACTAAAGACTTTCATTACGAGATAATTATTATCAGCAATACATGCATGCACTTCGTTCAATGCCTGACATCGGGGGTTGCGTCAACAATTGAATAAAAAAATATCCTTTTCACTTTGAGCTCAATACGAGTTTACATCACACCGGCTTCGCAATAATTAATGCCATATTGAATTCTGTTAGACACATAAATCGCCTGTGTTTGTCACGTTGTTGTATCTGCGACATGCTTTTTAAAATGAAAGCGTATTTCGCTATACGAGTCAGCGAACTCATCGTGAGCCCTCTGTCTTTCTTGATATTTCCGTCTTATTTTTGAAACCCTGATTTTTGTTATATTTAGATATTTTTATTGAGATAATTTTACTACGAGCAGCGTTTATATATTTTTTATGTTTTTCTGTCATAGTGTTTACATTTACGTGTTAACATTGCTAATTGTGTATTTTTTAGAATTGATATCATTATTTTTTGGCACTAGTATTTAGTTTTACCATACCTATCAAAGGTATTTCAAATCAAACGTTGTTCGAAAATAATTTTCAGCTCACGTAATCTTTATTGAGCAGTAAAAATCATTTAGTACGAAATGATTAGACTCTGTGCCTCAATTCAGAATACCCTGTCTCAGTAGATCGCTTAAGTAATAATTATATATGATAACTTTTTCGCAACTGTCGCTGCTGCGTTGGCGACCTAGTTAGTTTGATAAATAATTCTCTCGCGAACTCTTAAATCGCATAATATAAAGTTTGAAACTGATGTTTCAGATTTAGAAACATGTCTGGAAACATTTTGTGCTTATATGAATTACCTCCACATATATTCATGAAGACATGCAGGTCTTAAATTAGTTCCATAAACCTTCAACAATGCACTTCAATAAATGGCTTTTATCAAATAGCCGCAACAAAACATTACCTAAATATAGTATTTGGCATCAAGGGCTACAACATCTGTCACACGTATAAGGCGAATTAAACACAAATTAAAAACAATCAATAAGCTCATAAATAATGTAATTTTTATGTAACCATAGGACTCTCCGACTGGTCAGCTATAACACCGACCCCAGCTACAAGTGAATGTCCTCCATTAAATTCTGGCAGCTCCAATGAAAGACGTATCGTACCGCTGCTGTTCCTTGCTTGCTAACCTAGTTATAATGTTTTATATCGGGCAATATTTTTATAATGTGTGCGTTTGTGCAATTTGTGTTTTCGCCAATCCGAGCACGTCATATATATTTTTGGGTAAGAAAGTTTGCGACTTTGACATAGATAAAGTACCATAGATATTTTACAATGTTACATACATATGTTACAATTATCACTGTCATTTATTTAATACTTTATTAAATATTAGCATTTCTTATTTTGTCACAACTTAATAAGTATTAATAAAATGTGTCTACAAACATAAAGGAAAATGTGCGTGTAGACGCATGCGACAACAGCCGTCGAGTGGCCCAAGACGTTGTGAGAAAGAAACTAACATTGCGCATTTATTGTATCAATAGTACATTATCACTTAATCATTGACTTTATTCACAAGTGAGCAACAGTACGAATCTTTATGCATTTTCAACGTTAACATCTGCGTAGATCGTTCGACGAAACTATAGGGGAAAGGTGTAAAAATTATCCCTCTAATATTAATATTAATTTTCAAAGTTAAAATAGTGTTGGTTTATTTATTTAAGTGATGTAATATTGGCATACGAGCAATCTTTTTTAAATTTGTACATATTTACTAAATCATTTAATAACTCTTGCAAACTTACAAAAGCTGGATCCTACGGATGGATCCAATGATCCCAGGAATCAGTTTGCACTTGTATACGCAGGAGATTCTGTGTTTTGTAACAAAAAGGCACATTTTTAATTGAATATATATAATTCTAAGAGGTAACTGTCATATTACAATCGTTTTCACGTACACATACACGTACAATCAATATATAATTCTTCTGTACTTGTCTTTGTCACTGAACTCATCCTACGGATGGAAAGGAAGCTAAATTGAAAAAAAAAATTGTATGCATTAGTGGGTTCTCAATTGAACTTTGTAGGTGGCGCTGTGATAGATTCAAAATTTTTTTATTATTTTCAGGGCAGGACAATTAATCATTAAGTCATCAGCATCATCCCTGTCTTTGCCTGCAAATGCTTCTTGTCCTCATTTTAAATTCTTCTTTCATATTATCCCTTGAATAAAGTTCTGTACGGAACTTACACTCTGTATCATCTTCATTTGCAGAAGATTCAGATTGATCCCTTTTCGCCTGATCACCTTTCTGTTTTTCCAGCTCCGTGATTTCTATTCTCTTTATATCTTTTTGCACACCTATTCTTTTTTCCTTGACCTGTAAATAATATAAATCCCTGGGATAATTTATTACACAACAACATAAATAGTTTATCCCCAAACACCATTTTTCGATACATCTATCAGAAACTAACCTGAAAATACAATGTACGGCCAACAAAATCGTCTAAAATAATAGTAGTAACTATGAGTAAACCAGTTATTTAGCTAAAAATAATACACATGATACAAATCTTGTGCATAAATTTGACTTACCGTATATTTAAATGCAGCCACTTTTTTTTGTCGTAATTCAACGCACAGTAACTACACCGCGATCTTGTATTGCCGGACGACTGAGCGGGTCGCGGGGAGAACGTTTGCCGATAAATCTAATAGATGGTTCGTTTCGAGACACCAGCGGGGAATCATTTTACCCCCAGGGATAATTATGTACCTTTCTACCTCTGTTAAAAACAACGTTATGACGTATTCTTAGTTCAATTTAGCTTGGTATGTTATCGTCCGTTTGAAAGAGCTCTAATCGACGAATGCAATTGTAAGCCAATATTGGTTACGCTATATTGAACAATGTGAAAACGTAATCACGTCTTAATTAGCAGACCGCGATTAGCTATCACCGAACGATCAATGCAGTAGTTAACGTGTTCGTTTTAGACAACTGGTAATAGAGGTAAGTACTGGGAGGTAGGGGGGAGTGGGGGACTCACCGCATAAGCGGCAGGCCGTCGAGAACGTGGTGTACGGTGGGCGGGGACGAGAGCTCGAGCCCGCGCGCGAGCAGCAGCGCATCACTCTCCTCACTACACTCCGCCTCCGCGCTGCCGATGCCCGCTGCGGTCATTTGCAACTCCATTATCGTCGCTAAACAGAAAAAAAACAAATATTTTATTATTACATATTACTATTATAGCTAAAGACTTCAAGGAATAATTCTTTTGAGGCTTGATTAGTTTTACGATTTGGTGTATATAGCAACCAATATTATGAGCAGTGTCCAAGACATAATTTTCCTTACAAAAGTTAATTAACTAAATTCGTGTAAATATTTGGAAATAAGCCAAAAAATCGTGTTAGCTGGTTTAATTAGAATTTTGCTTGTCCCATTTATATGTACCTATATACATGTGCATGACTTCATAATGTAAGCAGGAGTTGAAATTACGTAATGCTCGTGCGAAACAATATAACGGAAGCACAAAGAACAATCAGTTCACATTCAGGATTAGTGATTCAGTTTGTTCATCGCACAATAGAATCTTCTCTGCACCTGCGTCTACGCATGCCGGTCACGATCACTGGGATACCAGACACACAATTGTACACTATATTACATTTAAAACCAAACCCTACAAGACAGGAAATTGTGTTTTAAACTAAATCAACCTTTAATTTTTATCAACAATACGCTACTGTAGTGTGTATCATCGCATCCTAATATGAAAAGTTTATTTATTCTTTAAGTTGTACAACACCACATTTATAAACTCATAGTAACAAATTATAACAATGTGTAGGTTACAGGGGTGTATTGTTGAACTCTGATACCCATGATAAGA
>DWLO01000043.1:0-31258 GCA_018245335.1 Dalla quadristriga
CTGCGTGGTATGCGACTCCCCGCCCGCTTGTACCGAACGCAACGCCATTTGTATAGCACGCTACTGTGACGTCACTTTGCTCAGGTCTCATCTTGTCGCGCACGGGTTATAAGCATACTTACCGGCTTCTGTTAACGTCATCTAAGATTTCAAATTAGAATTACAACTAATTTCGCCTTTGCACAGCGTAACATGTCTCTTTTGTTCTAATGTATTTTTGCAGCGGACAAATTTACAGATTGCGTTTTCCCAAACAATTGCTTTTTTTTATATTCTTACAGGTGCGATGTACTAAAAGACCGTGACGGATAGATTGTTAAGTACATAAATAAACAATAAATAAAACTACAAAAATTACACAGGCCACATTGCCCTTGGATTACATTTTTAAAGTTCATTTGTTTTTTCCTCTTTCTTTCTATAACGGCGGCGTTTCAATATTTTATTCTAAGAATATTAACGCATTAAGTTTTCTGTAATAAACTCTTATAAAACTTTATTAATCGTTTCATTGATTGTAAATGAATTGCCCTAGGGCGATGGAATACCTTCCTATTCTAGGTAATTGATTATGAAGGTGGTTTACAAACTTAGTTAAGTAGGTATTCGTATTACCATACTTACCATGTGCGTAGTTGGGTTAGTTATGAGCACAGACAAGATGTTAATATTTAATCGTAGCTTGGTTGGTAGTGAGCCAGCTGAGCGAGGGGTCCTCGGATCGATTCTCAGACGACTGCAACACTGGGAATCCTCGTGTGCTCTATACAATACATACAGCAACAGCAGCGGCTGACGAAGCATGCTACCCAAGTACATTATAATATATTAATCTATTCCACTACCTATTTATTACTAGGTTTTTATTTACTTACAATTTCGATACATTTGACTTTCGACGAGCTTAATTCAGAACAATGCAAATGCGCAAATGCATGGTACCACACACATCCCCACAAAATTGACTAAAGTCTGGTATAGTCGACTTATAGAGATAAACGAAAAAAGAATATGCACCTTCATTTGGAGTGTACATATTATGTTCTTGAGGGACGACTAATATTATTATGATGTTGGCTAGAAAGTTAATGAGCTAAGATTGTAATTTAAATGCATCAAAAATCTGTAGAAAGGTTCTAAAAGCACTCGCCTTTTTATTCCAAGTTAGTAGTTCCCAGGCTGTATTTTGCTATAAATACACCAAAAAGACTCCCTAAAGTCATGATAAATCATAATTATTTGATGCAAGGTTTGGTATTAATTGAAATGAAATCACATGTTCATTATTGGTAGGTCATAATTTAATGCAGTTTCTTTTTAGTATTTAAATTTGTTTCTGCTTTTGCTTATTTATATGACAAATGGAATATTGTTCGATATCTAGATTAAATACATCTTCTGTGGAACTATTTTAAACAACTTTTATATTTTGATCAGCACTATGTACAAGGACTGCGTCTACAACCATTTCTTAAAACACTATTACAATAATAAGGTACTAATAAATAAAGACACATTATTTTTGAACATAGGTCTTGGTGTGCTTTGTAATGCAGACTCGGCAACCTACATTTCGTTTTTTTGATTATATAATGATATAAATTGGCATCAACTAATGTTATCAAATTGTGCCTCACTTATTTATTCCACAGATCTACTCTACCTTACATAGAGAAGCATAGCTTCGAAAGAAACGAGATAAATGAGTCTGACTTGATTTTACAATTTTAAATTTGTAGCAACTGCAATCGTTGTAATATAACGCCAATTGGAGCATTGCAAAACACACCTAGAGAACGATATAACAGTAATGTGTTTAGCGGTAAATAAAACTAATCGAATTTTATTCGGTAACAGTTTAGCTAGCATAGGAGGCTTTATATTCATTATGTCTACTTATTTGGAAATTAATCATTGACGACTAATTTATGTGGAGTAGGTAGGTGCTTTTAATATAATACATAAAGCTCAGAAGTTGAAAATTGGTTTATTTGTGTCACATGAACAGGAATAAAATTTCAGCCTTAAAATGACACAGTTGCTTATACACTACAGAGAAGTTTGGGTGCCGGGGAACAATGTACAACAAAAGCAATTGAAGCATCGGCCTACATTGGAGCTATGCATCTTAATGAATGACAAAAGGCATATACAATAATATTGCGTATTTGGATAGCTATAATTATAATTTAAACGAATTTCGGTGAAATAAAAAAGGGAACATTTACAGAAAACTATTTAAGCTTTGAAACTGTTTAGGTAAATAATATGGTTTTATTTGTGTTACTTATAGTTAAGATTTTGTCAAGTCGTTTTCAATTATCATTAATATTTTATTTTAATCTGTAATATAAAAATGTGGGAACATAAAAGTACTCACTTGGACTAGATTGTTTATTTAATATTCTTGCACATACTGCGAATATAGATTCGTATTCGAATTTGCAGCCTTAAACATAAACAATAAATACATACTTAATTTAAAACTAACCCGACCAATTACTTTCGTGAACAATGCCTACCTCCTAATGAACTATACCTGCATTGATCTATACAACAATAATTCACTCACTAATCAATTATTGTCAGCAAACAGTATTGTTGTGGCAATATAATAATACATAGTCAAATGATCGGTGAGCTCAGTGGGCAGATAACTGAAAGCAAGTACAGTAAGTATCGAAAATATTTCAACATAAATATGGAATGTAGCAAACACTCAATTGAAATGACCCTTGTTTTTTGGCATTCGGTCATTATTAATCTAATATTAAATTACGAGACAATATTTACAATAAAATAGTAACTATGCTTTGTAAATTAATATTCCTTGCCATTACTGTACTGATATGCATCATTTTAAACATCCTTATAAATAAATATAAAAGTTGTTTAAACACAGAATTATAGCTGTTGGATAGAAATAAATTTTTAAAGTAGGTTTACTTAAACTTGAAACTGTACACTGCAAGACATCATTAGCTTACTATTGACTGACCTTTTCCATAATATACAATATCATTGAAGGTTACAATCGAAAAGATTCATTAAATATTATATACTTTAATTGTTTCTATTTGAATTAATTTTACCTAAGACAACATACTTCAATGTAGACTTTATAGCGTTATCTTTTTTATTTTATTTCAGTCTTAGTTTTTTTGCGAAACTCAACGACAGTGCGAGGAACACGGACGCACACTCTATGCAACGCCATACACACCTATAACACAAATAGCGGGCAGTGAAACCTCGTCTCATTTCATAATATTTCAATAGAAACAATTACCTCTAAGTCTAAACCGATTAAAGTATTAAGACTAGTTATGCTCGCGGCGGTCGGTCGCTGCGCCGGCGCCGGCGCCCACCCCCACGCTCCACCAAACGGTCCACACTGTCACAATACGACCCTGTCGCACATATCACAAAGTACGCGTTCGCGAGTCCCAAATAAATAAATTATCAAGTCTATAATACTTCGGGACGCGCGTGCACTTCGGCGAGTCTGATCGTCCCGATAATGGAATGTAAGCGTGATATGATAGAGAGGTGCGGAGGCGAGGCGACGTCACGCGTCGGGCGGCGGCGAGGGCGCGGCGCGGCGGGGCACCATGACGCAGGGCGGCGGCGCGCTGGTCGGCAGGAAGGGCGGCGGCGGCCGCGCGCCCATGCGCACCCACCAGCGCGTGGCTTTCTGCAGCAGCCCGTCCTTCTTGCCCGCCGCGCCCGCACCCGCGCCGCCCGGTCCCCGCCGCGGCGGCGCGTCCGCCGCGCCCGCCCACTCGGGCACGTCGCTCACGCACTTGTTCGGTGGCGGCTGGAAGGTGCTTCTCGTCAGCTCGGCTTGCTGAAAATAATACATTCGAAACCTTTGTGACTTCCTATAAAATATGGGAGTTAACAGGTGGGCCCCACGGCCACAGCCATACCAATTTCGATCTTAGCGCTTTGGAAATATGTGGCTCGGTACCGTGGGTACGGAACGTTTTACATTAGGCGAGCATATTAGTCCTGAGGTAGCAATGAGTCTGAGACCGACCTCTTGTAGGCCTGGGGTCTTGTTCGAGATAACATTACCCCGCAGACTGCAGCGCTCGTAGGTAAATTTTACATGTAGGTATCTGTGAGCTACACGCTGAAGTCATAGTTTACATAACGTTGGTTGCAATCCGTTATCGGCCCACTGCAGTGTACTGGAGTTGTGGAGGCTTAGAGTGTAATTCACGCTGCTCCAGTGTGGATTGGTGGAGGGGTTAGTGGCCGACTCGAAAGCAAAAAGGACAAAGCTTGCGACTGTTATTCAACGATCATAACGGGAACCGATAAATGCCGATTAAGTGCTTAACATGCCCTCCAAATTACGGAAGGGCTAGTGAAAATTTGCCACTAGCGGCCGGGGCAGCTTGATTTGGTCGATTAGTTACGATTGACCCTCGCCGCGGGGTTATGAGTGCTTCATATAATGTTAAACGGTGCAAATAACGATAAAGTCATAATTGTCCGTGCACTGTCTGGTATAGGTTTACCACGCTGGATCAGTTATCGTCTGCATATTAAAAAAAATGCACACATCTTTGACAATACAATGAAGTTCCCCCGGACTGGCGACCTGTAGTACTTTTTCCGAGACGTGAGCAGTCTCCATTAGAGGGGACCTTTCTTCCCCATTAGTTATCAGTCTTTCTTACGACGTGGTCTGCCCATTTTACGTACTCTACTAAGTAGTCATTAAGCCGCCAGAAAGCCTACACGATATAAGTCAATACCAAACAATCAACAACCACTAAACTGCTCCTTCAGCAGCAATAACGATCAGAAATTTTGCTATAAGCGTTCACCTATCAAATTCCCGACTGCTAACCTTATCTAATTTACGATAGTAAATTATGGTGTACAATAAAGAATTTTTGTATCGTATTGTATTGATAGTAGCAAAAGGCCTAGTTCTTAATACTTGGCTACAAACGTTTTTAATGTCAACAGATGTATTATTAAGGAAGGATGGGATTTGATAAGGGACTCTATAATGTGTAGATATGCATCCTGGCCGTACTCGCCGTCCGTAGGGTCGCAGGATGATGGGAGTCAAGACCAGGCGGTCTAATCAATTTGGCCACCACAATTTATAATATCAACACATGTATTGATAAAAGTCGAATTGAAGTACTCACGGACCTGATAAGGAACATGGTATTCGTATACGTGCGTCGTACTCGCTATCGGGCAGGCTGGATGCTGAGCGGAAGGCCTAGGCGAATAGAAGGCCGAAGTCTCAACCACTTGGCTACCACCTACCACTGATTTAAATCTCGAAACATGTATAAATAAGAATCGAATTGAAGTACTTACGGACCTGATAAGGAACTCGTATCTGTAGATGTGCGTCCTGACCGTACTCGCCATCGGGCAGCTGTATGCTGGGCGGCAAACCAAGTCGCTCGGCGGCGGCGGCCGAGCGCGCGCGCGTCTCTTGCTCCACCATCTCCTGCAGACGACCCACCATCGCCTGCAACCTCTGCTGCTTCTCCCATTCCCTGGAAGTCAATTGTTTGAAAGTTCTGTTATACCATTGAGTTACAAGAGTAGTCAAACAAAAGTACGTCACATTATGTAGAAACTGACAAGACAACTGAGTCGTATTTTTTATGTGAAAAAGATAGCAAACAAGCAGGCTAGTTCCACCGTAAAAGGAACACTAGTCAACTAGTTAGCTAACATCACTAGATGTTAGTCCCGTTTGTGTGAGCTGTTAATAGGAATGTTAGTGACTGTAAGTCGGTGTAAGTGATAATCCCATTAGTATTGGTTAGTGAGTAGTAGTCCTGTCGAGTCCTGCTCGAAGCTGGCTACAGATGCGTTGCTACACTTGAAGACTAAGGTGTGGTCGCCTGTTGTATAAGTGTAACCGGCACCCACACCTTTCCGACCGAAACACAATTCTATTCTGACAATGCCAAATCACGAATTTGTATTTGCTAAACTACAATCATTTTTCGCGCGTGTTTTTGAAATTTGAGTTATATTATTATAAGATAATAAGAAGTCACTCAGAGGCTTTTATTTGTCTTATCAACGTGATTACCGTTTTTATTTACTCGCTTTTTTGTCGTCGTCTGTTCGGTAGTTAATTTAATAGTGAGCAGGTGGGTGTACGTAGCACACACTGAATAAGTTGAAATCGCCGAATTATTTTAACTAACTACTTAGTTGTAAATAGTTCTAAATAGTCAAGTCAAAATGTCGTCTCTAGCAAATACATAATATTCACCTTGATGTTTCATTCACACTCCTGACAGACAAGGACAAGGCAGATCGTCAGTTTTCTACTGGAAATAGTCCAGCTGTTATTCGTTACAATCCATTTGTGGCCCATTGCAGGGCCCTCTGAATGGAGGATTGGGTACTCCCCCATGCTGCTCCAGTGTGGATTGGTGAAGGGCCATGGGCAAACCGTCTATCTTACTGACGAATACGTCACTTCACTTTACGTCATGAATTTTCACTGGGTATTAAATAATAAATAAGTGCGTGTTGGTACGTACTACAATGTTATTTTAGATCATGTATTTAATTCACAGCTATAAATGAACATTACCTGGTCATTCATATCATGACATTGTTTCGTATGTTTAAATATCTATTAGCCATTGTTAGTGTGTGGATTGGTTGTAGAAGTAGTACATTGTTTAAATAAATAACGCATAAATGGTACTAAAAATGTGAAATTGAAGGAAAAACTGATTTAGTTATATGCTTCTCAATTTTCTAACTACAATAAAAACATACCTACTACTACAAAAAAAAACCAGTTACAACGAAGTTAAATAAAAAATTCCCCACTTGCATGTGTATGTTAATAAAGATCATAATATGATATTATCCCAAACAAATACCTAACTGCTAAAAACGGGCCAAGTCCCAAGCCCCCTTTTATAAAAATCAGTCTATCAAAGTAGTTAGTTAATCTATATTAAGACCAAGTCTGCTTTCTTTAGTCCATAACCTCACTTGACTCCTACTTTCAATTCTTTTATTTTTATCACCACTTTGATACGCTGGGTTTTTTGAAGGGCGCCTGGAACTTAGCCTGTTTTTCAGTTAGATCTTTGTTAGGGATTTCATTACTTATAGCTGGCTTCAGCATCGTAGATGCGGTCTTTTGTCAAATATATGTCAAAATACACACTGGGCCAAAGAAACATGGAAACTTTAAGAAAAGTCCAAGTTTTAGATTAGTTTTTTTTACTGTATAAGATAAGACATCTATCTTTATGCCAAATTTAACGTTTCTGCCTATACCCGATGTGCTTTTTTAGAATATGGATTTATGGCCGCCGCGAGTGAGCTGCACCACTGTGTACTCGGATTTGAGAAGATTTATATTTTAAAAATTTCCATTTAAGTACACTATGAGACCTAACTTTTGCCATATTTCATTTTTCTAACTGCACGGGAATTTACTGCCAGGTACAGTAAATGTGAGTCAGTGAATCAGTAACAAAATTGCAAACTTTGACCTTCTCTAGATTTGACAGGTCTTAATATTATAGGTTAGTTTCTTACAGTGTTCTAAGCTACCTAGTTAAATTTCAAAAGCTTATCTTAAGACGAAGCACAGATATAAGGGTGAGAAAAACCGGTTGAATTGGTTCGTCTACAGATACACACTAGAATGCTTGCTGAAACTTGGCCAGGCGCACTATCGTACACGCTCAGATTATGTATTTCCGTGGAATTATTGTTTACAAGAATTTAATTCGCGGCATCGGAAGGGGAACTCTTAACCCCAATATTGCCATTACTACTCGTATATGCTCTTGGTTACGAAGTACTCGTAACTACCTATAATATTAATCTGTGATTTTGGCTTTTTCAAGCACATTATGGGGACGGTTACGCTTGGTTAAGAAATAAATCGTATAATTGGGTGAGTATTAAAAAAAACTTAGGTTCCATCACCTCCCAAAATTACTTGACCTCGAATTGACGGGCCACGGGAGTTCCCAAAGTATGGAAGCTAACAGCTAAGTAATGCCCCATATACTGTTTCCTTACACCTCCCGAGGGGCAAGACCTCGACGGTAACTACTTGTTGGAATTGGTACTTACAACGAGGAGTGGTGGTGCCTGTGGTCGTGTCGTAGGCGCGGCCCCCCCGGCGCGCCCAGCCGCTCCATGCCCGCGCACCCCGGCACTTGTACCGAGAGCATCTGTAAATCACAACACACTACTCTCACTTATGTGGCCCTGCTCAGCACTAACCATTTATCTATACACTGATATCAGTAGCACAATTCATTTTTACTGTATTAGTCGCAAGCGGATCGTTTTCGCAGTCGCAGAGTTTGGATTCAGAAACCGAATAATTATAGCTAATAATAATAATTATTGGTTACAAAATTATTAAAGCATAAGCATCCGCAAATAATTTATCCTAAGACAAAGTTACAAACGATGTGGTCTGAAGCGACTGTGCGTGAAGAAAACAATTTTCTTTAAACATTAAATTTAGTTGCTAACAATGAACTACCAGGCTACCTACATTCTTGGGACAAAATCGTCAACTGCGCGGTTATCGGCGGATAGAATCACTATTGTACCTATTACCAAGTAGGGTTGGCCTAAGAAAGACGGCTGGACAGAAAATGAGCGTTAAAACTTCTTAAACGTTAAAAAGTTTGTCTTGTTAGTTGTTTTTAGTGTAACAACACTCATAAGGAATATTAGTTGTTTAGTATTGGATAGATATAGGAAGGACTGTAAGTGTTACGACTTTTAGTGTGAGGTATTCCTGTTAGTAAATATTAGTAGGTAATCGACTAGTTAGTAATCGTTAGTTATTTGTCCCATTTGAAACTGGTCCCAGATGCGTTGCTATCCCTGAGGATTAAGGTACTCGCCTCTTGTATAAGTGTAAGCGGCATCCACTCCACGGCAAAAATGGATGTGACGGTGTTACCACCCCGGTAGTACCGTATACAGATTCTACCACCTCCTAAATATTCTCATGTATTCGGGGAACCCTAACATTGTGCGTAGACCGACACGCAAAAGGACAGTTTTAGAAGTAACATTTGACTATATTAAGTATATCTATTATATTTTAAATTAGATGCCTTTCGTATCCGCCTTGTGGTATTATTTTCTGCAAATCCAGCTTTTTTAAAATCCATCAAGCCGTTTAGGGTACACAAATTTTACCAACTTGCAGAAGTTATTATTAATAATAAGAAGTTAATAAGAAGAAGACAGCAGTGTCTTCTTTTGATACGTACAATGAAATGATACGAATCGTACACGACGCCGATTGAGTAATTTAATTAATTTGCAACACACGCTTAAAATAAAAAAATATTACTTATGCCAAATTAGTTTTCGTAAAAAATATGTAAAACTACCTATTAGGTAGCTGTTACGATTTTGGATTTTCCCTAACTTCCTATTAAAATAATATAATCTATTATTTACTTTTCTTAGAATATGAACATCGAAAATATTCTGGACTCTCGAACTAGATGTAAAAATGTATTACCGAGTACTTACTTATGTTTAGTTTATCTAACGAGACACCTGAATCTTACGTTTACATTTCAATGTAGGTACATGCATAATTGAGTGGTGTCGCGACCTCTGTTTTGCGAATTTACATAAATTAAGTACGATCACTATACCCAAAATATAAAAGATAGAAAAAATTGAGTACATTGAACTGGATTTCATTACTTAATTGTAGCTTTATCTAGGTTTTGTATGCTAATTTGATCTCTACACTATCGAAAAAACGCAAACGTTTGATATCTATCTATCGGCCTACCAGGCAGATCATGATGCGCTTAACCACATCACATTCATGATATTACCTGTGTGATTTATAACGATCCGATCGTTACCACAAGGTACTTGAAGATGAAAATAATTGAACTACGACTGAATAGAAACTTTATCTAGAATTTGCATGCAGCTCAAAACACTAGGTAACGCAAAAAAACATTTATAAATCTGTCTGTTGATCATATTATTATAATCAAGATCATGACTCAGTGCCGCGTTGGTTAGTGACCCTGACTGAGGAGCTGTGAGTCCCGGTTCGTTTACGGACAGACATGTATCTGTATCTGGCAGATAAATGTTTATATTTGGGTCCTCTGATTTAAATTGTGATTTTTTCTGTGTTCGCCATTGCAACACAGGAAATCCTATTGCGGGAATGCGAGTATGTTAGCATTTATTGTTATTACTACCTATCTATATCATTATGTTCATATTAACGCTCGACCAATATGGTTAAAGCAATGACGGGTTAAAGGCATAATAATGAATGATAAACATTTGAAGATCTGTCCATCCTCGCGATGTAACTAGGCGGATCGAACATTAGTTTTAAATAAAATACACAACCAGAGGCACTGACTTCACCTTGTTATTGTTGTTGCGATCATGGCGTAGGTACCTAATTGTTAAGCAATTGATGAAAACCTGGCAAGTGTCTAAAATTCTGCAATCTAGTAACCCTGCTAGCAATAAGCCTGTAAAAGTAGGGACCGGGGTGCATTTGACATCATGAGAAAACTGCCAGATGGAGGGAAAACCTATAACCGTAGCCGGTTTTTTTTGTAGGTTCGAACTTATGAATGGGCATGCAGTTTGATTGTTGCGCATGCAATGTGACCATGACAAGTGTTATTTTTACATAAATAACTTAAGAAAAAGTAGTCATACCTTTGGTCAATAGATTTGTGTACAATTCGTTGATTTTATAATTTTTTTAATATAGAGGTAAGGTCAAAGGAAGGTAGGCCTTATTTTGATTTATACACCGTAAAGGTCACATACTTAACTAACATAGCCAACCAGAGGTCAAAGATGTGTCATGAGGATATCCATTATGTTCGGTATTTCATCAAGGTCTACCGTTCATAGGATCCCCGTATATACAATGTACTCTGTGCATGGGTGATTGTCAGTTAAATTTTATCTCGACGGTTACGATACAAATCTATACTTAGGGTATGTTTAAAAAACAAAAAACTAATGATCTAATATGTACTACTTAATGTAGAGTATGTATGTGTCTCCTTTATTACCAGTAAATTTCAATAAATAAATTGACTTAGATTTTTTTATAATTGCACCATGAACTTGAATTAATTAATTAATAGTGTCTACCCTGAGCTGTCGTTTTACTGCACTGTCAGTTAAATCAACGACAAAGCTGTAATGAACTGACAGCTACCTGTTGACAGACATACCCGTAGCTATAAGCAAATTGCACCTCTCTATTATGTTTTGTATGTAGGTACTAGTAAGGCATTCTATACGATGACTGGTCTTATCTTGATAAAGTACAATTTATTTCGTTTACTGGCTATAGGAGAATAATGTGATGCTTTTTTTTAATGGGAATAAGATAACAAACGAGCATGCAGCTCCACCCATTCGCTGCCGCCCATGACATCTGTGACAAACCTCGAATAGGACTGTAAAAGAACCTGGAGGTGTTAGTGTACAGTTAGTATGAGATGTTAATAGGAATGTTAGTTGGTCAGTATTCGTTAGTGTAAGGAAGAAAGGACTGTTAGTGACTGTGAGGCCTGTTAGTCGGTGTTAGTGATAGTCCGGTTACTAGTGGTTAGTAATAGTCCTGTTCGAAGCTCGTCACTATTGCTGTCGTCGTACTTATTCTATTTGTTGACTTTCTAGAGACCATGTCTTCTGTTTTGATCTATAAAAATATAATTTTGATAAGGCCTAAGAATCAAAAGTTGTTAATTTCTTAGAAAAAAATTATTGTTTATTTAAAACAAGGAAAGCATATAGTTCTAGGAAGATAAGCTGAAATAACCTAATAAAATACTAATAAATAACGATGAAATTAGACAATACCATGACAGAATTAAGTAAAGTAGTTTTTATTAAATAAGTAGGTACTTAAATCTTTTTTATATAAAAATTACAATCTCTCGTTATTGAAAGTGTATATTTTTACTTGTGTACAATAAAGAATGAATAATAAGTACTTAAGTATGACTATATTCTATAAAATCTATATTGATTAAAATAATTTTATACCCAGACCAACACAGGCACTATGAATATTAACACATCCAGGCACTATAGATAAAAAAGCTGGTATGTGCTAGTAGTAAGTAACGTTCAATTTAAGCTTTTGAAGAGGATGACTAATTAAGATGTACTTTTTCATGGAATCAACATTAAATTAGAATTGATGCTTGTGAGGATACATGGATACCTGTTAATCAGTCAGGAAAAGGTATACGAAAGGAATGGATAAAATTATATTAGGTACTATACGAGAGTATTATACGAGATATTTATGTAACTTACAACATAATTTAGCATGTAGGTTTGATAGAAGCAGGTAGAGTATAGTAAAGTATAAATTGCTTATTGGGTACCTACCTATGATGATAGGCACCTGAATGTTACTAACAAATGGTTAAAATTTAGTATCCGGTAGCACGGGGAGACAGTAGGGAGGGGGTAGAGTTGGTGGGGGGTTTAATACTGATTACATTGATACCACTCCCGACTCTCGGCGACGCATCGTTTTCGAAATAATTGATAAAATCCATCCTACCTCAAAAGTGCTAGTCCACGAAAACAGAACACAGGGGACCAATAGACCCATCAGATCTAATTAGATGACTTGTGAGAGGGCCGAAGGAACCCCGCCGTGTGGAGTTCCCTTTTTCTGTTCGAATTAAAATAGCTTAACCTGAACCTAGCCAATCTATCCTATTATTTGGGTAACACAGGTTGGTTTTTTCTTTGTTTCCCCTCGCTTTTGCGACCTAGGCACCTCAGAAAACATAGTCCCGTGTAGCAGGCGCAAAGGTCAATTGAGTAGGCAGTGAATCGGGGTCCATTATGCGCGCATTGGCAACATACATAATTTTAACCTATATGACAGCTAGTTTTGTGGCAGTGGCCTTTACTTTAGAAGCGAATTGCATTCTTGAGGTTAGGATAGATTCGAAAACGGTGCTTCGCAATTAACGTTGTAATCAGCTACGAAACCTCTACCAACCCCAACCACCATACGCACTTACTCGGGCTACCGTTTGCTAAATCCAACCCTATTATTTAAACAAATTAAAAATATTTTTAATTTACTCAGTCAGTTTTAATATAAAAAAGTTATACCTACTCTTGTTATTTTTAATCAAGTCTCTCTGTTTACATGTGGATATTACTTGCTTTTGCAGCTAAGCTATTTAATTTTCTTCTTAAAGTTCTTCTAGTCCTAGACGGATGTACCTATACATACATCACATTTTTAAGTAGGTAGGTACTCAAATGAACGAGGAAGACAAGGAACATATTCGCTAGAATTGTGCAGATATTATCGAGTTGGCATGTCACGACTATCGCAAGAGGTGATTACGGAACTGTCTGTCATGAAAATTTATTTAAATTCACACAAACAACGTCTGGGCGTGACGTCGCTATCGGCGCGGCTCTTATCACTTGGCACGCTCCCGCCCCGTCTCGCGGCCCGCGGCCGTCCCGACGCGCCGCATCGGGCTTCGAGACTAGCGCCTCGTTCAACTCACTCACACCTCCAGTGCAAACATTATCCTCTACTACATTCATTCCGAACCTTAATCCTTTGATCTTAATATGTCCCTTATCTCTAACAATCGATTCCTAGCATTATTACTCAATAAACGAAGTTTGTCAATTGTAAACACATTGTCCACTACTCGTAAGTCTAACAAACATTGCATTTTAATTGATGCCTTCACTTACTATTTGAAATAGTGCTGTCCACGATTTTGCACGCCTCCACTCCACAGATGATAGGGTGTTCGTGTGAATTCCGATGGAACGCCGCTAGATTCACTAGGTACTAGACCAATCGATCACTGATGATCACTCTATCACGGTTACAACACTTGCACTCATACTTGCGTATTAAGCATCGCCACAAGCTTAGAATTTAGAATAGGTAGGTGCTTAAAAACAAAACAATCACAGGGCATTACACGGAGATTACGACACCCGTAAAGCGCTTTTACAATAATTAACTATCATTCACTAATAAATAAAAATATAGTTCTCAATGTAATAACACTATAAAAATAAATAATTTGTAAAACCAAGATAACATATAAATTCCACTATCGCGATTTTTGTAGAGTTGCAATGAACTCTTTTATTCATATTGGCAGGAGGACGCCTGCCATCGAGCGAGTCTTGTTGTTCAATGACGCGGACGCGGCCGCGCCGCGCCGCGGTGTTCGTTCGTAGTCGTGTAGCGGGGAGAACGGGCGGCGGGTGACGGTACTGACGGTGCACCGGCTGCTGCCCCGATGTCGTCGCACACAGCCGTAGCGCGCTGTGTACACTCTACTCTGTGTACTGTCTACCCCGCACACATACATACAATCTGTCTAGTTGCACTCGTGTGCTCAATTGGAAAGCGCGATGATACGCTACGGCCGGCGAGGTGTGTGTGGCACTAGATGATAGTGAGCGTACATACGTGTACCTACATATGAGCATACACACATGTAAATAAAGCTCGATTGCTGCCACCGCTTCGTATAGGATGTATGCGAACCTATACTTGTATAGTAAGCGATGACGCGCTTTATCGGCTCGTGAGACGACGAGACGGTTGGCATTGCTCAATGATTGAGCTGTACTCGAGCTAGTCGTACGTAACAACCAATAACATAACAGAACAAAAAATCATGGTTTTCATGGTAGGTTATATCTGGGAAGCCCGCGGAACAGAACTGTTCCGTGGTTACTATAAAATTATTTAGGTCTTCAAATTGAGTCGGTAGAGTAAGTACTTAAATAAAGTTTCAATAAAAATAAATTTGAGTATAAAGTGATTTTTGGAATGTACATACCTACTCAGGTACCTACATATACCTCTGAGACGAATAACCTGCTTGCTGGGCTCTTATGCATGCAAATGAAAAGTCAGTTGTATGGTTACGTTTACGGTCTGCGGGCAATCTCTAGCTGCTCTCATGCTCTAAGGCCTTTAGTAAATGCATATTCCAGGACTTTTGGTGATGGAAAAACTTAAAATATTTTTATATCAGTTTGTGAATTACCTACCTACTTGATCGAATTAAGACGTTACAATATTTTCTAGAATTGACCAGTTTTTAACAACGGCCTTCAGGTACCATGCATGCCGAAAGTTCGAAATCGAAATTTACGTTTCCAGGACTGCTATTTCATTTGAAGTCTGGTCTGAGTTCAAGGGATTTGCTTTTCATTTGAATTCATGAGTGCACATGTCGCCTGTGCCTTTTTTCAGCCCGAAAGGCCAAGGTAGTTATAGATTTTTATTCGATTTTCTCCGCCTGCGATAAACTTATACATTTTCATATTTAGTGCTTGTTTTCTCTATTCAGTTAAGTGTTCTTGCAGTCATTCGGGTTTTTAGTTTCTTGTTCTTGTTTTTGTTTGTTTTTATTAATTAACCGAAAGACCTTAGTGGTTGGAGTTGATGATGATGATGATGATAATAATGTTGACTATTTATGTACTATGTATGGTTAAATGGTAATACTTAACTGTATTTACCAATACCAAATACGCTACAATAGAGTATGAGGTGCAGTGGCCAGTAAAGGGGCATTGCTCTCTGAGTTTGTTTTACTTGACTTTTATGTTTTGTATTTAAATAAATTTTCGCTATTTGAATATCCGAAGTAAAATTTTAATGTAGAGTCGCCCAATGTAACTAAACGTTGTTGGTGTCTTTGTCTGTTAACAAGTAAATTATACCTTCTTATCCAATTTTTTGGGTCATATCAGGTAGATTTTAGCATTTTTCATGCATATACTAATAATATGTTTGTTATCTTATAGTCAATATTACTAAATGCAAAGCAGTAAATATTAACAAATTCAACAAACAGAACATGCTTATGTCATAATTGCTTATTGTTGTTTGTAATTGGTACATAACTATATTTAGCAGGTAAATCTGCCGTCTTTACTTTTATAAAGTATAAAACTTAGCGACCTTATGTAGAATTTCATAGTAGCCTAAAATATATCATATTATTATTTCGTGTTTTTTTTAACTATGTAATTTTCGTACTATCCTAATTATTAAATATTTTAATATAAATCCTACTAGGTAGTAGTAGTACTCGGTGGTAAACCTCCGACCTACTTACTACTTGCGTAGTAATTAGATATTAATTGAGTAATATTAATTAAGTGTTTTTGTTTTAGCAGTGCGATATTATTATCTGATCTATGCAGTACCAGTTCGATAAAAAAAGAGGTCGTAAGTTCCATTTCGAACCCCGATGACGAGATCACGGTCTCAAACATCCCAGGAAAGGAGTCCCAATCCCAAACACATAACACAGACAGACACAACAATTGAATTTAGATGTTATTTATTGCATTCATGTTCTAATAATACATTTACAAGTGTTACAAAGTGTTGCAAGTTTAAAGACGTCGCCGGCGGTGAGAGGACCCCTTTATCACACGGCCACCAAGAGCTATCCCCGCGTTACCAGTAGTTTAACCCCGATTGCTCCACTATCCCTATGGAGGTACTCTAAGCTTCGTTCCTATCTCATTTTTTTCTCCTGGCTGGGCCCTTCTAGCTCACTACCCAGTCCGCTGACGCCTGCAAAGGCCAACAGTCAACTGGAAAAGAATGGTTCAAATCCTACTCGCGGTTGAAATTTTTGCCATTTGATTATATTCTCCATATAGACGCAACGCGAAGGAGCTCTCGACAAAAAACCACTATTTGTCACATACATGTTGGCTTGGGAATCGACCCAGGAGCCCTTCCTTAGACAGGTGTATGTGTCCCGGCTAGGATGTTATGTACCTACAACACCTGTTCGATCAACGTCATATCCTAAGTGCCGTCTATAGAGCAGGTGTTATATCTCGTTTCAGCAGGTTGCCTCAACCATAAGTTTCTCTCAGATGAACTCGCTATATTTACGACTGCGTAAAATATTTGTATCACCAACGAGGCTTTGCCCACGGCTCCACCCGCGTATAATTCCCTTATCTTTTCCACAGGAACCGTCAATTTTCCTGGATAAAAATTAGCCTATGTCACTCTTCGGTGCATAAACTATCTCTATGCATAGAATTACGTTGATCCGTCGCACTGTTGCAGCGTGAAGGAAAAACGCACCAACAACACACACTTTCTCATTTATAATTAGAAAGGATAACACAACAACAAAATAAAATTGGAGTGTCTGATTAAAATTAAGGTCAATAATTAAATGAAATATGCTATTTATATAACACCTATTACATACACATAATCAACGGTTTTAAGAGATTTTGCGTCTCTGTTTTTTTGTTGCGAATAGGCTCCGAAACAGTTGAACTCATTTTGATGATATTTTCAGGGATTACCGTATTGTTTAATGTCAGTATCTTAAACGGTTTTTTAGTTATAGCCGTTAGTGTCTGTACCCCCAGAGACCCCTTTAAAACAACTTATCACAGTGCCAACGTTAATTTAATATGCTACATTAGACTCGATGAAATGTAATTGTAATAAAAATACTCTTCACTGTTTAAAATTTTATGTTTCGCAATTTCACGCGGTCGAAGGTGCGAGTATTCCCTAGTTAATAATATAATATAATCTAAAACATTTACATCGCAAAAATATTTGCAAAGACTGCTGGTAATTTCGCCCGTATCGTAAAATTTCTATCATGGTAGAGACACAAACGTGTACCCAATAGGCTAATACTACTTATTCAGTTGAATCATAATTATGTTATTTATTATACGGGAATATCACAAATATCACAATTTAATTAATTGAATATAATCGGTGGAGGAAAATATCGTGAGGAAACCTGCATGCATGCCTGAGAGTTCTTCAGAATGTTCATCAATGTCTTGTGAAGTCTGCCAATCCGGACATGGCCAGCATGGTGGACTATGGCCTAAGATGACCTGTGCTCAGTAGTGGGCTAGTGATGGGTTGTGATGATGATGATGATCACAAATATGGTTGTAATGAGTCATATTTTGGGGAAAGGTGATACGGTGATAATGTTTTATGACATTCGTCGAGTGTGCCGCTTGTACCTTATGACGGAATAAATAATTTGATTGATTGATTGATGCGACTCACGGGGTTGGTAGCGGCGACTGCAGCGGCGGCGTGGCGCCGGCGCAAGTGCGGGCGGGCCAGGGCGCCCGCGGCGCACAGCAGCACTGCGCCGCCCACGCATGCGCCCGCCCACCACCACCCTGCGACAATATACAAATATAAAAAAAATTAACAAAATGCGGACTTCCATATATTGCTTCTGAATAATTTGTTCTTTTTTATAATATATATTACTAGATTTATCTATAATAATAAATAGATGTAAACTGAGCGCCAAACTAAAGTATGCCGCTGTAATTTTAAGTTATTTACTAGGTACACAGCATTTGGAATTTTGGTAATTGGAATCAATACTAGGTAGGTATTTATATATATACTAGCTGTTGCCAGCAGCTTTGCCCGCAATTTACTTTGATTTCAATTATGAGAAAATAAAAAAAAGAACGAAATTTCCGTACAAACTTACATCTGCTGGATGACATACTTAGTACGTAAAATCACTATTTTTGCAAGCTCTGAGCTTTTATTTTAACCAGACAGTGAAATACTTACTAATTTTTATAGTGCTTGCTTCAAAATCGGTGGATTTTCAAACAAACTTTCATACCTTATTTTACCCCCTTGGGAGGTGATTTTCTAAAAACTTTGAAACACAGATTTCTTATTTGTAACTAAAAAGCTAAATACCTGTTTTCATAGTGCTTACTTCAAAATTGGTGGATTTCCATACAAACTTTCATCCCTTATTTTACTTCCTTGGGGGCTAATTTCAAAAACGTTGAAACAAGTATTCCTTTTTTTCTAACCATAAAGCTAAGTACCAGTGTTCATAGTGCTTGCTTTAAAATCTGCGGATCTTAAAACAAACTTTCATCGCTTATTTGACCCCCTCGGGGGTAGATTTTCAGAATACACTGAAGAACTTGATTTTTTAATTCTAACCAAAAAGGTAAATTTTATAAATTAAGGTTTTTATAAAGCTTAGTGGGTGAGATAATTATTTCAAGTTACAAACAAATTTAATACGTTTGGCTGTATTTCAGAATGTGGCGAGCTCGTATATCTTTTCATCAGACCTCAGTGTACTGGTTTTGTATATAGCCAGATACAAAGTCTGTTTGTTGTGATAGCCGGATCTCTGCCGGAGATTATTGGAACCCCTTACCCCGCAGTTACCGTGGCCACTACCGCAGCAAGGAATAACGGGCCCGCCGGGGACTGGGAGCCGGAGTGAAGTTTTGCCTACCATGAGGTGGTCTTTAGCCAAGTATTCATATTACACAGAGAGACACTGCTGCCTGTTTCCTGGATCCCATCATTGCCTATTTGAATCATTCGGGTCGATGAGTGTGGGAAGTGGTGCTATTCTACTACCCGGCATCACACGGGATATGGGATGGACATGGACTGGAGGATTGGATGTATACCTACCATCTTCATGTATACTGAATGTTAATAAAAACTACGTAATATGAGGTAAAAATAAAGCGATTTTTCGTTAATCACATCCGTTTGGCAGAATTTTTACTCGCACTTGCACTACATCGGATGAGATATGGAGCAATTTCTGTTTACTTTCAATGTTTGGTGACTTTAAAGAAGATGTAGAAAATATGCGGGCCAAAAATAGAAATTGTCTCACTTGCAATTTTTTAATGGTTAAAATGCCCGAGTCATATTTTAACTACATATGTTGTAGATTTTATATACGGCTTAATGCGTAATGCATTGTCTCGTCTATTGATAGTTTATTTTCATGTGATTTTATAAATATTGTTTAGATACAATATTTTTGGAGGTAAACATCTGACTTTAAGAGGTGAAAACGATTGCAAGCGTCTCATGCTACCGACCAGCGGTCGAAGGTTGCGAGCGGTCTTTCGGGCCAAAACAAACGGCATGTGATCGCGCGTACTCGACAAAAATTCGACATCGTTCGCCCAAGAATGCACAGTGCGGTTATTTTTAGAGGTTTGAAGAGCGCGGGGGCGGCGGCGACGTCTGGTGTCGGTCTGCCGGGCCCTGCCACCGTTCACCGAAATAACTTCTCCAGCTGGCGATACCTGGCCACGTGGCGTGAAGTTCGCCTTTGCTGCTGCCTACCTGCCCTTAGCAAAGCCATCGCGGTTTCGACAGCTCACTCAACGACCTAAGATTCTGACCTAAAAGTAGCTAAATGTAGGTAACCTATATGTCACTTCTTTATATAATAAGTTAATACATATAAGAATGGACCTGTTGGTACTTCGAATAAATTATTTAATTCTCGTTTGGAGAGGGCATATTCATTATAATACGTAGAACATTGTATGACGCATTGCGCAGTCCAATTTAATCAACCCTGATTATAACTTTACAAATGCAAAGAGCTAATACTTATAAACGGTTAAGTAAATTTTGTAAACGAAATAGATTAAATTACAAAGTCTGCAGGAAAGTTAGCCACGAGCAACTGTCTATCTATTTATAAATGTTAAACACGATTTCCATCAAAATTATTTTGATTGTAGTTAATTTGAATATGTATAGAGTATCGCATGTATGGTATATATGTTATTTATTTTTATAATATTGTATTGTATACAGGTGTCCCGTAAGTAGTGGACCAACGGAATGTGGGTGATACAGCAGATGCACGAGAAACACTAAATTTAATTGTTCTAGGCCCAATCGTTTTAAAGATATTAATGTGTTAAACATTATGTTGAAATTCTGATATTATGTACACAACATTTAAAATATAATTGAAAAAAGTATTATTATTGTTCATTTATTTTATTTATGTGAATTAAGAAATGATTACTTATGTCTTCCTAATTTAAATATTATAAAGGTATAATTCTGTGGGTTTAATTTTTAAAAAGTATTTTTTATTAATTAAGCTAAATCAAAAGTAGATAAGTACTAACGAAATAAAAGTACGCACCATTTACTACGCATCATTTTATTAGAATAAATGGTCAAATGCCTTCCCCTAACTCTTAATCACAACTGACATCTTCTAATAACATTTCTTTTTAATTTGTTTAGAGCTCTTGCATTATTTTTTACCTCTCCAGCCACAAGGTTTAATTTTTGTCTTAATTCTCTTTCATAAGAGATAGAACACTCATAAACGACGAAGTAAGTTTGAGTACTTTTAAAGTCAGAAATCACGGAAACTTTTTCTATACAATTTGTTGGAAATGTGACTCACAACAGTCGCCACTAATCCTTTTTACTTCACAACACTGTTTATTCCGGATAGACAGAGAAGGACTATTATTCATTCTGTGATTAAGAGCTACAAAAACTGATCGCACAAAAACATTGGGTTAAATAACGGGGTTAATTAAGGTGCTGCCAAGTCCAACAGACAGACACACAATAAAAAAAAAAAAATGTTTTTGGCTTCCATCTCGTTATATAAGCAGCCCCTAATCGAAATTTTGAAAAATATTAAATGTACAGAATAAGTGCCCTTTGAGTTTTATTATAGTATAGATAGTAATATTAATGGTAGTTTAAAGCTGGAATTCGTGTGGAATGTGATTATTACAATTTACATAAGGACTTGAAATCCTTGATTGTGATAAATGCAATGCTTGGCAGCGACACATGCTGGCACGCAATGGCCACCTTTTAAGAGATTGTGATAAATGCAATGCTTGGCAGCGACACATGCTGGCACGCAATGGCCACCTTTTAAGAGATTGTGATCGCGCAAAAGAAGGCCGCAGAGCGGTCGAGAGAGAGCAGCGCCCTCGCTGATCCGCTGAGCATGAGGAGACCTGGAGAATGGAGACGGTGCTATGCGCATCTCCTTCTACCATAGAAGAGCAGCACCCGTGGTAGGAGCCAAAAAGGCGTGCGTCGAGTCGCCACGGTAGTTATGCGCAAGCGATCCCGTGGCGTCTCAAACTGACGCTGATAGTGCCGCTGGGTTTTAGTGGGTATTCCGGCATGCCGGCGAGTCCCACTTACCCGCCTGAGTCCTTGCAGGTTCCGGGCGGGATGCGCAAATGCATTTCCCAGCGTATAAAAAAAAAAGAAGTGAAAATCCTTATTGATCACTACTAATATTAATAACGCGAACGTGTCTTTGTTGGTTTGTCTTTCCTTCGCGCAACAACGTAGCAGCCGATCGGCATATTTATTTTTGCGTGCACGGGAGGGTGACATGGTCTACTTTTTATCGCGGTTAAATGCATGGTACTTGTGGGATAGATGTGTAAATTTTACGTGGGCGAAACCGCGGGCGTAGTCTCGTAAATGTACTTCGTAAGCGAGGGTTGCTTAAGCATCCATTAGATAACAGTTACTACTCATACTTCGTTTTAGTTACATTGCGTATTGCATTGCGTATGGGTAATGACGTAGCCGCAGTCGATGATTATGTAGCGACGATTAGTAACCTGTCAGTTTCACACCGTTCAGCTAATCTACCAGTACATAGAAATAAAATACAACAAACGTGTTGAATAATTGCGATAGAACTAAGGTGAGCTAAGAACGTAAAAAGTTAGTCGACGTCGTAGCCGTAGAGCGTCTACGAGGTCGATGGAGTGCGGATTTGGTAAAATATTGTAAGACCATCGCGTTATCAAATGACATGGGGTGGTCAGAGGGGGTTGAGGGCGGAAGGCGGGACGCTGCGATGTCTGTCTAGACGGAGTGTAATTAGGAAGGTGAGCGCGTAGGCAGTAGCGGCGGCACAAACAGGCAGAGCAGCTAGGCGCCTCGCTTGCGTCATATAATTAATAGCACAACAGGTAAATTGTCCTTACTTTACGGAACAACTAGTACATCTAACACAGCGCATCAACCGGAGCAGTTATTGCTCATGTGAGGTCACTATCTACATCTGTTTGTCTGACACATCCTCAAATTTGACTAAATGCGTGGCATCATAATATTAGGCACAACAATGCGTAAGAATTTTTTCTTGAACACTTTTTTTACGCTTGTTTGCTATCTTGCCTTGGGAACACCCTGAGATGGTGCAGTTGACCATGGACGACAGTGGCCACAGGTCTAGTACCATGTCTAACTCAGGTGGCGAACCTTCCTACCTCTACCTACCCCGAATTTATTGATAACTTGGCTGCCGTTTTTGGAATAGGTAAAGGTACCTACCTACCTACCTTCCTAACACTGTATACTAACTGTATTCTTTTTTATAGTTTCTCTTAAGTATATATTTTATATCTGATAACTAATAACCTTATTTGAAACGATAAAACTGGTACTGTTGTCGCAACTAACTCTCAATTGCCGTTATATATCAAGAAGTTGTTTAAGGTGTTTATTGTGTCGAATGTTATGTAAGTTAATAGTGCTTTTATAATAATAGTTGGTTTTAATACTAGGGTTGTTTATCAACGTCAAGTGGTACGATGTGCTCCGTTACTTCGTCAGTTATAAATAGGAAACGTGGTGCTGCGCTCTGCGTTACTCTGCAACATACGAGAACATATGTCATCCTGCAATGCGCAGCATCCTAAGCAATGCACAGATGATAGCGTTTTCTAAAGTACATATATTAATTATTTATCTATTCTAATCGTAGCCTGTGAAAGTATAGTGTTGGACATTTTTTTTGATCTACGAGGCATAACAAAACTCTTTCAAGTAGGTACTACGATAAAACGATGTTTGTAATGAATGGGATTATCCGCCTAGTAGGCGCTATAGTTTTTTAAACTTAAGAATAACAATCCATCAGAACAATACATAGATGAATATTGACATAAATATTGAAGGCTCTTTTGAACTCAAATATGCACATTCAAGCTTCTCGCAATATCTTTCATTAAAGTAGCCTACGATTTCTATGTCGTACTTATTGGTTCAATATCCTTTCACATTTATAAACTTCTAAGAAAGCTCAAATTCACGCACCCTTTATGAATCGGTTTCATGTCAACTAACTTCGAAAAGTAGTCTCTGTAGTACCTATTCCCGTATATTTTATGCTATCCTATAATTTACTTTTAGTAGAAAAAAAAATTTCTTGTGGAAAATAATAATCGAATACTAATAAAAACGTCATAGCATTTTTTCAACCTTTTAGACTCTGAGGGTAAAATTAAAAAACGCTGTGCTCTTATATTGAGAAGTATTTATGCTCGAATCTAGGGGAAAACGCACACGGTTGATTACATTTTACCTTTGCATCTACAAGCTTTATTATTATTATCATTTTATTTTTTATTATACCATATAAATATGTGGTACACAAGGCGGACTTAATACTAAAAGCATTCTCTCCCAGTCAACCTTTGGGCTAAGCAGATAGTCAGCAAAGGCGGTAGTAATAATTATAACTTTAGTTTAAACATAGATATCGAATTAAACTAAACTACATAGTTGAAAATATAAAATAGTCAAACAAAATGCTTTATAAATACACATAAATGCACTGAATTTCGTATCACGAGTAATATACATAATATAAATATATAATGTATACTAATTTGGGATGTATCCATGGGAAAAATCCCATGTTAGTGTTGTATGGGATGTATCCATGGGAAAGCATGTACGCTTTATCGATTCTTAGAACTGTTTTCAGTATTGTTGAATAAACTTTGGTCGTTTAATTAATTAATGTAATATATACTACGTACATCAGTACACGTATTTATTATTGAATGCGCCAGCATCTAGCTACTGAAATATAGTGTGGGACCATTGCAGGAGAGCGTTCCATTATTATAGGGGGCGCAAGTCTATAAGAATAACCGCGGTTATTTCTATCGGGCGCGTCCGTCCGACCAAATATCCTTTGCGTACGACAACATTGTTGTGATCGCAACGCTCTATTATGGAGATTTATCGTTGGATTTACTGCACGATTTGATTATAATAATTTTACCACAATTATACTCGACCAAATGAATCGTAAAATTAGTAACACTTCAAGGCCCTTTGAATAAAGCTTTGCGTAGTTCACGTAGAAGCTAAAAGCAGTATTTTTATTAAGCATGGTGTTCGTGTAAGTACACTATTATTATTTGCATATGTAATTATGAATAATGAGGGCATTAAATCCTCCGTAACGTGCAAGAAAGTTGTAAAAGGTAGTCAGTCAAGTTGTTGTTTTTCTATAACTCATACAAAAAGTCATAAACAAGCAAGAATACCAGGTGTCTACGTTATTTGTTTAATATAATACTAAAGCAATAATTATTGCAGCCCAACGATATGGTTAATGCCTTAGTTAAAACATTATTTGATTTAATCTAAGGTTTCTGCCATTATTTTTAACGGTTTCTATATTAAAAGTAATTAACAAGGAAACATCTCTACTCTACGCTTACGGAATATCATGGTATGCGGGTATGTAGTACTACCTGAACAACGTAAACGTTAAACGTAAAAACATAATTGAAACACAGGAAGCTATTTATCCAGTTATATATAATTTACAATTTATACTCTCTTCCCATGTCGATGCGAAAATTTATGGCTGGAGAAATATAGAGCAGCTGCGAGGTGAGCTCTGGCATGCTACTGGAATGCGGCTGGTAGCCCGTAGCCATTTTGGCATCGTAGCCATGTGAATAACATGTCAAAGTGGAAGGCCATCGAGACCTGTGTATAGTAGCAATACATTTAACGTGCGACAGACAGTCTGTTCATGCATATTTTCCTGTCATTTTTACTCGTACGTGAGGGCGCAAGCGCGGTCTCAATTGTTTTCGTCGTGTTTCGCGGGTTATTTCGGTCCGTGCGGCGGCGCGGCGGTGCAAGCCATTCGCGCACGTCCGACTGTCCACAAACGTTACCTACCACTACAACACCTTGATATTCGATCACTTATGCTTTCATTTGATGACCTAAAATATGTCACTAGGATTTTTTTAATATTTTATTTTGAGGGCGGAGCATACAATCGAAGTTATTGGGTTGGTTGATAGGTCGTTGAGTGTTAAAATACCTTTTTGGTTTTGCCTTTATACATTTTAAGATATGCGTAACCTTTATAATTTCTAACGCATGCTTACACTTATGTGATAATATTTGGTGTTTACCTTTTTACTTCATGCCACCCCACCTATTTAACCCACAGTTTGAAATTTGCCACAGATGTCCACGGGCGGCAGTGGATGGTGGGACTGCAAGGTCGATTGCTATTCTCATCACATAAAAAATGCTATACAGTGTTTCTTTTATCTGGAACAGGCGAAGTCCGAAACCATAATAGGTACGTAAAAAATATCTAAGGCGTAGATCGTTTTTATGATTCCTTAGAAAGGAATCATAAATCCATATTCATATGGATCTTAAGCATTTTTTCTGGGCCTTAAATGCTTTACCTTTAAAATTTCTACAAAATCATCAGGCCATATCTAATTGACGTGGCAACGTATATTTTCGGCGAAGATACGAAGATTTACCTAAGTTTTTGCAGACGTGGTCAATGTGCTCTTTCCAGTTCATATTCTGATCAATATGTAAGTCCAAAAAAAAGTTTTATCTACTTCGTGTATGTTTTATATACTTCGAGGGTTCTATTAAAATTAATATAATGTTTAATTAAATTAATGTTGTCATTTCTTTGTTTAAATTGTATACATTTGGGTTTATATAAATTAATTATGATATACATTCGAACTATTTTGTAATCAATGTCAATGAAGAGTTTATACTATCTCGGAGGATTCTTAGATCATTAACAGGAAATACTTAAGTATTATCGTCCGCAAACAAAGTAATTTCATTACTGGTAATTCGAGGCAAATCATTAATATATACGAGGAATAATAATGGACCTAGAATGCTACCTCGTAGAACACCATAAAGTACGATTCTACAACCTGATTCGAACACAGTTTGCCTTTTTTGTATCAAGACATAATCTAGTGACTTGAATTATCTGATGTCGTCGTGATAAATATGATTTTACTAAATCGTGCGCTTTCAATCTAATGCCATAGTATAGTATAATTTATCTAATAATATATCATGGTCTAGGTCGAAAGCTTTCGTTATATCCATATATAGCGGTGAAACAAGCATTCTTTTATCCATACTAGACATAACTGTCGCAAGAAAATTATGAATAGCCATATTGATTGTCTTATCTTTTTTGAACCCAAATTGTTCATTTGTAAAAATATTATTAGATTCCAAAAATTTATAGAGGCTTTTGAAAATAACCATTTGAACATTTTTAGCTACAATTGGTATTAATGCTCCACGTTAATTACTAACAAGGCATGGGTCATATTTTTAAAACAGTGGTTTGATAATTGATATTTTCAATACGTCAGGTACTATGATAGTATGAGACATTAATTTACCAAATAGCACAATACTGGAGCAATTTTTGCAAAAACGTCCTTGATAACTTTGGTTATAATTCCGTCATATCCATGGCTATTCGTGTTTTCTATGGACTTTTTAATAATTTGAATATAAGGTGTTACTGGCTTTACTGAAGCTACTGAATAAAACGCCTTTATAATTCAATCCACATTCATTTATTTTAATATCCTCGTTTTTAGTTAGACAGTTCCGAAACATCATAACAATAATTCTATTCAACATTTTCAAAAAACCCATATCGCTCTTCTTTTCCAGCCGTACCGGTTTTTACAAACATAAACAATACAACTTCTTGCTATTTTTACCAACGTTACACTGGCGTCATAACTTTTGTTTTCTAATAATAAGATTTCAAAAAGTTATAAGATTGATTGATGTTAGGATTCAGGTGTATAAAATATTATGTGAGCTCTAATACCTCACCTCTCCTTTTATGTTATGAAATATATTATCAATATAAGTTTAAATTGCCATCCTTCTAGGGTTTTAATCTCTATTCTTACATTATGACTATGCAGCAATGATTCGAACATCATTGATTATTTGTCGCCACATACCGCAACCTTTTTTTTTTATTGCGACAAAGTTATGTGAAAATATTAGCAAGGCAGGTTGTCATTTTCATTCATTTCTGTGCAACTAACACGCTTTACCAAAAATCAAAATATGCTAAAACTGTTTTCATATAAAAAAGATCAAGAGGCTGACGAAACATAATTTGCCCCGACTCGTACTATCGCTGTATCTTTCGAGTACGATAGGACAAAAGTGTGAGCCGAATCTAAGTAACACACATAACACAAGTAAGAAGGAGTTCTTTGAGTGTTTGTATGTATGTACGTATGTATATGTGTCTATTTTATTGTCACACTATGTAAAGGGTTTTATAGAATTTAATAAATGCGGTATAGATGAGTCTTGGCGTGCAAATTGGCATAATATATAAAATTTTTGGAAATTCAATATGGCCGCCTGTGTACGGTATTTTTCGCCACAACAGCGGCATGCGGCACTCTTAAACTTTCTATAAATGAGGTGTCGTTAGATTTATCATTATAGGCGAAGTGTCAAATGTTTTTATCAAAAATAAATGTGCCTACGTCAGCGGTATTATTTGGAAAAAGTTTTTTTAATTAAATTTTTTGTGGATCATGGGTAATTAGTTCATTTGTACTGTAATATAAATATGTACCTACTAGCTTTTTGCCTTGAGTTCGCCATTGCATTTTTCGTTTTCTGACCGCGGGCACTCGTTCATTATTAAAAATAATAAATAGAAAAAAAAAATTATTAAAAAGAAACAAAAAGCCCGCCTGCAAAAGCACTTGACTGAAAGGAAATAAACAAGCTCTAAGTATGAAAATATTAAATTTATCGCAGGCGGAGATAAACAAAAGTCATAACATATTGTTGTCTAAGTTTTACTTACCTAATAGATTTGTTTGCGCCTGCAATAACTTTTATGGTTTCGGATTTCCCCTAACTGTCCCAGTTAAAATAAACACTTTATATTTGCGCCTTCCCACAGGTAGACAGGCAGATATAGCAAAAGAAACTCTTGGTGAAAGTCTAACATCGGATTATCTACCCACGTCTCACCGCATTTCTAGTACGCACGTGATACATAGCATTCTACTGCTATTTTGAGACACGTTTACTCCATTAATTTTCGTGCAACCAACAAAAATAAGTACGACATTATTCCGCGCTGTCGTTGATCTTGTTTGAGATGCCTTTAGTTTAGCCTATGCACAAAAATTGCTGTTACAATACATTGTTTCATTTCCAGGACCCAAACTAAAATCAGTAGATGTACCAGGTGGTAGAACCAGTATACGGTTCCCCCGGTGCGGTACCACCGCAACACACATTTGAAGGGTTCGATAGATGAGTCTTGGCGTGCAGATTGTCATACAATACACATTTTTATTATTTTATATATAATTTTTTTTTTAAAACTAATATGTCCGCCTGTCTGCGGTACTTTTCGCGGCGACAGCGGCACTCTTAAGACGCGATAAAGGCTTGATGGATTTTTATAAATGAGTTGTCGTTAGATTCATCATTATAGGCGAAGTGTCATATCGAGTAGGACAATACTAACGATTACTAACTGGACGTTTACTAATATGTAGATATAAGTCATTAGTAGTTATATGTAAATATTAGTTCACATTAGCAGTCCTATCTCCCACAGTCTTCTTATTAAAATACTCACCAACTAATATTCCTATTAACACATTGTAATGGACTGACTTATAGTAACACTAACAGGCCCTTGGTATAGTTATGTTCGAGGATTGTCACAGATGTCAATGGGCCTGCATGACCGTTTCTATTCCCATCACAAAAAAGAACATGCGCTATGATAATCGTGAAAGTGAAAGAGAAGCACTGTGATTAGCAGAGGCAAATCTATACTATAATAAAACTCAAAGGGTACTTATTCTGTACATTTAATATTATTTCAAAATTTCAATTAGGGGGTGCTTATATGGTGGAAATACATACACCACATACATATGGTGGAAAAAGTGACCCAAGGGAGATCGCTGATCTGTTTATGACTCATTTCAGGGTAACTTCTCCTCTCGGTCCGTCCATTGCGGTGCCTGATCTTGAGGGCTGTCGCCGTGGAGATGAGCCACTGTTAAGATTTACAGCTAGCCAGGTAAAAACGGTAATAAAAGGTATGAGCCGTGGCAAATCTCCTGGACATGACGGCCTCAGTATTGAGCATCTGAAACATGCCGGAGCACATCTGCCGAGGGTCCTGTCTTTGTTCTTTTCTATGTGCATTAGTCACTCCTATTTACCTGCGGACCTAATGAAAACGGCCGTAGTGCCCATAGTTAAGAACAGGACAGGAGACATCTCAGATAAAGCAAATTATCGCCCCATCTCGCTCGCTACAATAGTAGCTAGAGTGCTGGACGGTTTGCTTGATGCCCACCTGCAAAAATATCTTAACCTTCATGACGCTCAGTTCGGGTTTCGACCCGGGCTATCAACTGAAAGCGCAATTTTGAGTCTCAAGCACGCCGTCCAGTACTACACAGACCGCAAAACGCCGGTGTACGCCTGTTTCCTGGACCTCTCCAAAGCCTTCGATCTTGTGTCGTATGATGTGCTTTGGAGAAAGATGGCGAACAGGGGTATACCGGTGGAGATATTAAACATCTTTCGATATTGGTATGCTAACCAAACCAACTATGTAAGGTGGTCCAACAGCGTCTCTGAATCATACAGATTGGAGTGTGGAGTGAGGCAAGGGGGGGTGACCTCGCCTAAACTCTTCAATCTGTATGTTAACGATCTCATAGTCGAGCTCAGCAGCATGCGTGGCGGATGTCGGATTGGTGGCGTCTGTTTTAACAATATCAGCTACGCAGACGACATGGTGCTGCTGGGTCCGACTGCGAGATCAGTCAGAGAGCTGCTTAAGGTGTGTGAGGCCTACGCTGAGTCGCATGGTCTCATCTACAATGAGCGAAAAAGTGAGTTCATGGTGTTTAAGGCCGCCGGTAAATGCCCTGAATCTATTCCTCCGATTACGCTAAACGGTTTTCATCTGAAACGGGTTTTTAAATTCAAGTACCTAGGGCATTTCCTTACCGACGACCTTAAGGATGATGCCGACATAGAAAGGGAGCGCAGGGCGCTGGCGGTCCGAGGTAATATGCTGGCCCGTAGATTCGCTCGTTGTTCAGACCAGGTCAAAATAACACTGTTCAAGGCATACTGTCAGGGTCTGTACACGGGTGGTCTATGGGTTGGACATACCAAGAGGTCGCTTAGTGCTCTGCGCATCCAGTATAATAACATTTTTAGGAT
>DWLO01000044.1:0-31199 GCA_018245335.1 Dalla quadristriga
TAATAATATGCTCCCTATTTTTATTACAATCTAGCCATAAGCTAATGGCTAATAAGTTATTATATTTTAGCTAAAACTGATACATTGACTATTATTAAGAATTGTGTACAATAACACTTTCTTATTGTCTTTATTCTTCTTATTATGGCAAAGACATTTCGTTGCTTTTTTGCAAAAATCAACCCACCAAGTCTTGCGATGTATCATTGACAGTAATTACTCGTACACTGTACTTCTGGTGTGGTAGCATGTGTGATGCATTGCATATCGCATGTATGAACGACAATTCTATCCATTGGCCCCGGGCCAGAGTAACCGCGAAGTGGCCCTTCATACAGCAAAAAATAAGCCGACGCAGTAGGCGAGTCTCGTAGGTGTAGAGACGTAATAGTACGAGCTGCTAAGATGAGTGAGTTCTATCGCAGTCGCAATCTGAGTGATGCTGTCTACCGGAGAGCGGCTATAAGCGTCATACCGTCATGTGACAGCGGCACGCAGTAGGTGGAGCCGGTGCAGTGCCGCCATCACACCTTTTGGTAGCGGCTGAGCTGCTGCAGCTGGCAGTCTGTATGATGCTTCGCTACTGGAGTGCTGAAAGTGACATACCGTGATGTGACAGCGGCACGCAGTAGGAGGAGCCGGCGCAGTGCCGCGGCCGCACCTTCTCGTAGCGGCTGAGGTGCTGCAGCTCGCATTCAGAGTGATGCTTTTCTACTGGAGAACAATTGTACGGTTAGCATGTTTCGTATTGGAACACAACACTGTTATATTGGTACTCATGACCTCTATTATGTAACGTTTAGATTATAATTATGTATTTTTTATGAGGGGTGCTTGACTGTAAGACGGTAAAGGCCTAGACTCTAGACTGTCTGAAAAGGTACGTAATTACTTATGTACATGCTAATTACTACTTGGATCAAAACCTTCAAATTAATCGTCTGTGATTTTATTTATACGTATTAAACAAACATGCGGCCCTGTTTGTTACAATACGAGATTATTTTTGTTTCAGGAATGCAATAAAGTAACGTTATATTGTATTTCATTTCCTCACCTCGTGCTCAGTGCGTAAGTAGCACATAGCGGAGAAATATCGAGATAATTTCATAATATTTCTACTTTCCCGCAGCTACAGTTTGCTGCCACGCTCACCACACTCTTTGTGTTATCTCCCGTGTCACAAATCATCGTGCTCCAGTTCTGTGCGATCATTTCCATTTGCGATTATTTATAGTTTATGGCGGTAGCCAGTAATATAGCGTAGTTGAATTGTGCTTAACGTTAAGCAAAAAAATACTATCTATCCGCCTTACTTATCAATTTATATTTCGTATTTAACTATGAAGTGTTGTGAATATTAAGTACTCTGTAACTTTTTTTCACTTATAAACACTACCTAAGATGTCATTAGTTAATCAACGAAAACTATTTATACCACCGCAACACCGAATGAATTAGTAAAAGCGTCACTTTGATAATCTGTAATGATGTACCCAAATACGATTTCTATTCGATTCGATTTCGACTGAACAAACATTTTACAACATGGCATCCTGTGAAGTTAGCTGTTACATCGCCGCCATTTTGTTAGTTACAATGCGCTGAACAACCTCCCTGTGGTGATTAATATGACAGCAGTGCCAAACGTTTAATAAGGTTTATAAGTGAAAAAATTTCTTTATTGATCAGTCATTCATCACTTAAATTCAATTAACGTTTATAATTAAGACCATAAGTAACCAACCCATGTTTTTCAATAATTTTGATGAGTGCGCACGTACGCGCGTGTGTGTATGTTCGCTGTTTGTTTGTGTGTCAATCACTGTTAAGTCGGTCACGGTGGCGCTTGCGACTTCCTGCAGGGGCGGTGCTGTGGCGCGTCGTTGTCGCTTTGCACGAAGGTGCGAAACTGCAGCGTATGTATATGTGTGCGTATGTATGTCAGTTACCGTCTGCGCGGTCGCGAAGACGCTGCGGCAGCTGCGGGTGCTCTCTGCAGTGGCGGTGCGGCGCCGCGTCCTTGCTGCGGTGCCCGAAGGAGCGGTATTGCAGCGTGTGTATGAATCTATGTGTGTGTGTGTGTGTGTGCCAGTCACCGTCTGCGCGGTCGCGATGGCGCTGCGGGTGCTTCCTGCAGGGGCGGTGTGGCGGCGCGTCGTTGTCTCGGTGCCCGAAGGTGCGGAACTGCAACGTGTGGTCGAGCGTCGCCTGCGTCTCGCCGCCCACAGCGAACGTCGCGTATGGACTTATTTCGTACACGTCTGTGGTGACAACACGATATTGCTATTTTAAGATATGTATTGTTAGGATCTCGCTTAAAAACACTTAAAATCATTAAACCAGAATCAACACTTCTATAGAGAGAATATACAGACAGAACGAAAGTAAACAATAAACGGTATTTTACATGATTTATGACTAATGATAATAAACAGCAATAGTTTGTACCTAATGGATGTAGATTAGTGCCCAACTCACTACAGGTTGTTAAATTAAGCGTATAGAACGCAATACAGGTACATTACTCATTAATGCCGTATATCTAAGAAAGCTGTGCTAAAATTTGGAGAACGCCAAGAGAGAATAAAAGAGAAAAAATTATGTCGGGTTTACATCCCCCATTATTTCAGGATGCTCAATTGGCTTAGTTAGGTAGGCAGGTACTTAATTAATTTAACAAGCATCCTACTTTTTGCTAAAGCAAGATGTACTAAAGTGATTTCGGCTCAGTTTAACAACATAAATCAATTTCTTAAGTAGAAGCCTGCTAGGTATCAATATTTCATTTCCCCCGAAAGCGCCACCTTTTCCACCTTAGCATTAATACAGAGATCCATCAAGATCGACGTCAAAGGAGACAATGTCCGGAAATGAGCCGGGTCGGCGCATAAGCTTAATGCGATTGGAGAAACGCCTTGAATTCTGTTAATGTTACACAGGCTAGTTCCACAAGTAACGCGTAATACTCACTAGAAACAACAATAATTTTAAGTATATTGCTGATGGAAGACTTTGCCATTGATTAATGCTTACTTACAAAGTTCACTACTGCGTTATGGTATTTCGTTAAAAAATAGAATAGAATGCTAATTACTTTAGTAGTATGTATGTAGTATAATACACGATTAAATCATTTATGAAATTGAAATTGTTTACGAATTGGAATTGCATTGGTTTTGAAATTATTGACAGTGGTTTAATAGATGATTTTTGTATAAAAAATTAAAACAATTAGGAACCTATATAATTAAATTACGTCAGCATTTATTGGAAAGGACGAAAGATTATAGAAAAATTCAATTAAGATCGTCCTACTAATCATCCTTCTGAAATCACAATTTCCCGATTTTTTAAGAGATTCCTGTGTCATGTCATATAAATAAACATATAAGGTTTGCTCGTTTTTAATCAAAAGTTAATTTTTTAATGTAGTGATTGTAGCTAATGGGCATGCAGTTCATCGGCACCCATTGACATCAGTGACAAACCATGGAAAGGACTGTACGAGGGACTGTTAATTAGTAATCATCCAGTCAGCAATCGTTAGTATCTGTCCTATTCGAGGTTGGTCACAGATCCGTTGCTATCCATGGGGACTAAGTTGTTCGCCTCTTGTATAAGTGTGAGTGTTTTAAAATCAAAAAACTTACCTGACGCAGGAGACAGCTTGTCATGCTTGTAGTCGTGTTGGCAGTTTCTCATGTTCTGTTGCTCGGGGCACACAGACTTGTCGGTGCTGGCGACGGAGTGGCTGCACCGCCGAGTTTCCTCGTCCACCTGGCCACCGCACGGCCAGCTACAAGGTACAAGACTTGCATGTTGAACGTGAAACTATAATTTCTAGCGAATTCCATTCGGTTCGATTCGATACAATTAGGTTGGGCTTGGTTCGAATTAATTCGATTATGTTCGCTTCGATTCGACTTTCATTCGCACAATACCATGGACTTTAGCACTTTGTGATTCGCTTGCATGAATACTTACTAAATGATCTCAGATGCTACGACAATACAAAAACACTTTATTGTACACCAGGACTAAACAAATTAAAAAATAACGGCACATATATACAACACAACTCTTCCACATTACTTTGAGGCATTATGAGGGCTAGTAGATGTAACCTTTGGTATGCCAAAATCAGAGTGTAATCAATAGATTAATCCATGTCAAGTTAAATCCCTTTTTAGTTTTAGTAAATTGTAAGTTATGTAACACGTGCTCTATAAAATAGAGATCTGCGCTATCTCTCTAAGTTGCAAGGAGCACATAACTCTTTAAGTTTACACCGTATCTCACAGCGAGTACATGCTTTAAGAGCAAAATACCTCTCTATACATATTCTAGAACGATAAATAATTTAAAGAGCTATTTGAAGCTTTAAAATTCGTTACTGAACGATTTCGCGCAAACGTTCATTGTTACTTGATATTTTGCTATGAATAAATGTGAATCCATTGCAACATCAAGGATTTAATGGTTAAGGGATAAAATGTCTAATGTCAATATTGCTTTCAATTGAGCTAAACTATTTCAATTTACTATAAAATCTATTTGGTAACCTACCTACTAAAATTGACATGATTGGATTTACAGCTAGTCTCCGTAAAATGTTGGTCGTGATAATAGATAATGATCTGTGCTGAATTTAAATTAGGTCATAATAATAAGTATGTATCATTTTGGTACACGTTATTTTCTGGATGATTTGCGAATCTGCTTCATTGATATGCCATTTTTGAGCAAAACGTTTAGGAGACAAATGTGGTAAATTAACCCTGTATACTTTATGGATGTATAAATAATGAATTTGTTTGTTTGCATTCATTACCATTAAGCAATCAAACAATTGCAATGTATGTCGTTCAAAAACAAAGAAACGCTGTGGAAAAATATTAGGTTAGGTTAGCTAAATTCTTCTACTCATAAAGTATAATGATAGATAGTCGTTAAATAAACTTCTTGTAAAATAATTATCATTCACTAGTAAGAGGTGTGATTGAACGGAGCACTTTAGGCTTAGGCAACATAACTAAACTGTCAACCTTATTTAATAACATTATCAATAGTTATATAAGACCGCTACATAAAGTGTCTGTAAACAAGTTCACTATAATTCTTCACTATTAGAATATTTTAACCTCAAGCCAAGATAGCTTGAGAGATCAATCATACAATTTCTATAAGAATTAGACACGAGCTGATACGTTTTAGGTGGTAATTAATAAAATAGCACGACGACGACGAGCAGTGTGGCCATAGCAACAGCGGTGAGCGCGAGCGACACCGCGCCTAAAACGCGCGCCGCTCACCATCGGTGACGTCGAACCGCTACCAATTTTGCATCAAAATTCCAACCGCACTCGATGCTGTTTAAATTCGTTAATTAATTGAGACTTATAGAAACCGCGGCACTTTGAGCGCTTCGAAAACTGAGGGACATGCTAGTGCCTACGTATCAAGTGGTAGTATTAAATAAACTCCCTTACGCTCTCTTGGTCATGAGCACGACGAGCAGTGCGGCCACAGCGACGGCGGCGAGCGCGGCGAACGCGAGCGACACTGCGCCAAGCACGCGCTCCGCGCTCTCTCCGCTGCTCACCGCCGGTGTCGTCGCGCCGTTCTCCGATTGGAACACCACGGGCCGCCGAATGCGTTCTATAGTGGAATCTAACTATGAGTAACATTATAAACGGTTACACACCCCACATACGCACGCTCACGCGGCTGGCGGACACACAGAAAACAACACAATTTAAGACTCAAGACCCGAGTACAAACATTTATCTGCAATATAAATATCTGAGCCGGCAGGGGTAAAAACCCGGACTGACCAACGCGCCACGGAGTCGTCCAGATGTTAACTGTATAAAGAAAACAAAAATATATTCTATCGGATTTACTAACAGGTATACATAATTATGCATAATCGTAGTGTAATGTAATCCCTAGAGGCCAGAAATAATAACCAACCTTAAACAGCATAAGGCTATCCGTTATCAGTCGTCACCGATAGAAGTATTACAACTAGTCTAAATTCGTATTCGTCAAAGTAGAAAGTAAAGTAAGATGGAATGAACACGGAGTTTCATCGGGAGGAGAGGCAGTGTACCTTCTTTTATGATAATAATAAAAATAGTATAGACTTTTGATATTGTTGATAATTATTGTGAAAATGTTATAATCACAAAGATCCATAAAATAAAGTATTTATTATGTCATTTTTGTTTACCTCCAGAATGTGTAGTGGTTGCGGCATAAATAACCGCTTGTTGCCTCGCGGATTCTGTGGCCGTCCACAGTCTAAGCGCGTACCACACTCCCGCTCCGAGACCACTGAGTACAATCTGAGAATGATAATTTAATTACTAAACTGTTGCTAATAGCACAGAATACTTAATAGTGCAGCTAATAGGTAGGTTTATGTCCTTGTAAATTGCGTACATTTCTTTCTGTACAGTTTTGATACAAATGAGTGTTTGTCTGTGATATTAAAATTAAGGTCAAAAATTAAATGGAATATAATATAATGCTGATTATATGACACATAAACATAATCATATTAATTAAACATTTTGTCTCTGTCTGTCTGCGATTTTTTTGTCACCATCACCAATAGGCTTGTCACGACCCCTCCTCTTCCCGCAGATGTCGTACGAGGCGACTAAGGGAATATAACGGGGAACTCTGTGCAGGAACTACCATCTACTGCGATCACCAGCCCGCATGGCCAGCGTGGTGATTATGGGCAAATCCTATATTTAGGAGAGGTTTTAGTTCAGCAGAGGACTATTATTATGCTGTTGATGATGAAACGTTACCAAGATTAGGATACTTGCCTCTCGATGATGATGCAAGGAGGTCAAGTCCGCGTCCCGCCACGCGTTGGCGCTAGCGTCCGCCCGCCGCCACTGCAGCCGCACGAGCCTGGCGCCACACTTCACCGCTCTGCGGGCATCGAGCGCCAGGGCACTACTGTTGCTCCACACTGCCGCTTCCGCACCCTCTTCCCGGTTCTCTTTTCCTCCGCCTTCCCACACTAAGACTGGGACGTGATATTTGAAATATTTTAGAATGAAATAAATCGCACATTGGCAAAGAGAGTTCACACAACACATAAAAATACGAAATTAAGATAAGTAACACATACATTATGTCATAATCTTTTCTGTGTAAAACAGTTGTATATTTTTTATAGTGCAATAATGAGTATAATAATAATACACTATGAAATAGGCAACACATACTTTATCTGCTAAAAATCGTTATAATTATAGTGCGATTCCTCTTCGAGAGATGGAATAATATACCGTTTTTTACCAAGCCAGTTATCTATCTCTTGCAGCATCAATAGTGTCACTTCGAAGTTGACGCAAAATCAAAGACTTTTAATATAGTCAGCAAAAACAAAAACAAAATTCTCTATTTTTTATAGGTACTGTAAATTATAAATTAAGAATTTGTAGTCAAGGCTCCGCAGGCGGCTTGGGCCAAGCGTTACTGATCGATAAAGTTAAGCAACCACGGACATGGTCGGGAGAGACCTATGCCGTTCAGTAAACCGCTAGTGGGTTATGATTTCCCATAAACCTTACACTCGTCATTGTCGCTTCCACCCCTTCTCGGTTATCGGTCCCACGGCCTTCCTACATGTGAGATATATTTTAGGTTGTAGGTAAATGATGATCTTAAAAACGGAATGGTTCCCTGTGGCTTGTGTCAAGAGTAACTGATCGACAATGTTAAGTACCCCCGGGTGCAGATGGGAGACTCATACCAAATGCCCATCAAAAACCGCTAACGGGTTAGATAACCACAACTAATACTCAACCCGATATTTCAGTTACAATATGAATGACCTAGATTACAGGTCTCAGTGGCTTATATCCCGATATACCTGATATTTAGAGGACTCTTCAGCGAGCCGAACAGTCTATGGACATCAGTAGGTAAATAATTTTACTGAAATTGAACTGCATTTTCATTGACTGCACATTCAAATACTGCTTGTTATGTTGATTACAAAAGCAAAGTTTAATACCGCTCGCTGTGCTGGCTAAAATGTACAAAATCTCTGGGTAATTCATTTTAGTAAAACGCACTTTAAACAACAAAAAATATGAAAGGAAGGGAAAGGACGGTTTTAATTCCACATTTTTGTGGTCTAAAGCTGAGCTGCTATTGTTCCGCCTATTTACATACAGCGAGTGCTACGCTAGCTAGTGCCGGTTCTCCTACTTTCTGGAGCACCTGTTCTAATGCAAAGTTTAAAGGGGTGTTTTCCATATTACTTGAATAGCTCACTCTAACTCAGTGGATTGAAATCATAGCGTCGCTCGAAGAAATTTTTGAATTAGTGTCTTCTATAAAATGTAAGTTATAAGATATAAAGCAGATCTTTCGTTACAAAAAGTCATAGGTTCGTGAGAGAACTAAAAGACAATAATTCGCACGCTTAATGATATACAGACCTAATAAGACAAGCTCGAATTGAGTTACGCATACTTACAGGCTTCTGTACGTCATCTATGATTTCAAATTGAAATTACAACGAAATTCGCCTTCTTTGTTGGCCCAGCGGTACATAGGTCTCTTTAAATCTAATTTGTTTGTGCACCGGACAAAATTGCAGAATTGTTTTCTCAAAAATCTACTTTTTAGGGATAATTTTACGCATCCGCAATACAACAAAAAGCGGCACTATGAATAACTACTTTCGCTTTTAGTTAGTTATTATGAATTAGTTATTGCGTTATTAAAAACATCCATCAATCCATAGTCACAAATTTTCGTACTAAAAATATTGTAGGATTAGGATAGTTTCAAGTTACGTAAAGAATAACAGAGATCATTATTTATTTTGTGAAATAAAACTGACTTAGTTTATAAGGACTAGGTCGAGCGTGCTTGAGAAGCGTGTCACGTTTCAAGTATATTTGATATCGGCAGCTACGAGAGGAAGCCAAGACCCGTGTTTTTATTGGTCAATACGGATTGAATCAGGTTACAAATCCTATTGAATGTATGTGGAATATATTCGCTTTCAGAAAACCTAACCCAAAAAGGACGATGTCATTTGGTTCGGACTTTGTTTAAGTATGATCACAAATATTGGGTAATATTTCTTTTATATTCGAAAGTGTATTTATTTTGATTTCTAACGATGAAAAATATAGTACTTTTTTTAATTGCATGCCAGGTATTGATTCTGTTGAAGATAGTGACGTCAATCTCTCAGATTTAGTTCTGACCAGCAAGGGAGCAGAAGATGGCGACACAATACCTACCTTGTGTCGTTCGTTATCTTTGATTCATTATTTATTGGATCGAAAATTACTCCTTTTTTAATGTAAGATTTTGTTGTATACATGTTGTATATTTTTTATGGTGCATTAAAGAGTATAATAATAAGAATGGATGGATGTAATACCTACAGCTTTTTTCGTGATCATTAAGGGAATAGAAAATATCGACAACATACCTGGAGCTTTGGTTCGGATCATCAGCGGAGCAGAAGACGGCGACGGTCCAGCTCTCGAATGGGCCACCGCTCTGACAGAGTACGCCGCGCCACACGACAGAGCTCGGAGCACCACGCTGTTAGCCTCCCCTCCGGCCTCCAGCCGCCGCTCCTCCTCTCCCCGGGACCCTGACTCCGGACTGTCCGCAGTATCGTCACGGACGCGGACCCACCAGATCGTAAATCCTATGCCAGAGAAATATAAATTTACACACCACTTTCAAAATATTTTTTTATTTTTTGTGGCAAGTAATAATCGCAAATGGGCACGCAGTCCTACCACTACCATACACTTCCACAGATATCTGTAACAAACTTCGAGTAGGACTGTTAGTCAGTAGTTTTAGTTAGTATTTGGTACTAATAAGAATATTAGTTGTTTAGTATTCGTTAGTATAAGTGGGAGTAAGGACTGTTAGTGTAAGTAATTCCTTTTAGTATATGTTAGTAATCCCAGTTAGTAATCGTTAGTATTTGTCCCATTCAAAGTTGGTCACCGATATTTTGTTATCCCTAAGGACTGAGGTGGTCACCTTTTGTTTAATTGAAACCGGCATCCACTCGTTACAAGTTACTACGTTACAAAAATATCAAGAAGGAATAAAACAAACGAAAAATGCAGACCATGAGCATTGTAACCAGATTCGCACGAGAGAAAAGTCCTATTCGAAGCCTGTCACAGATCCGTTGCAATTCCTGCTTAAGATACATACCGTCCTCCTTGTAGGCCTTTGTCAAGTTTCCAAAATTGTATTTATCCGAGTAGAATAGACAAGACAAAAGTACCTAATTCAGTTCATAAATAATACTTCGTCTATAGTTATATAAGAAAACGTGGACTGCAGCGGGTGTGTTCACTATCAATATTTACTCTCCTGAAAATTCGATCGAGAATATCGAGATGCACTTACATTGACCCAGTTTAGATAATTTACTTATCTTCTATATTCGGAAGCTAAAATCTTGGCTAGAGAAAAGTACTTTCTGTTGGAATAACGTGGGTTAACTGGCAATAAAGATCAAAGTTGTGATTATAAGTTACACTAAAAAAATCAAACAAGTTTAAGAGTAGCTTAATCAAACAAGTTTATGTTTAACATGTCATTGAAATTTCCTTTTGGCAGAAGATATCACCCATTGTTTCAGTAAACTATATGTACAGTATATCTATGCGGAATATCTGTATCTGTAATATACTACTCGTAAATCGGTAAATTTAGCGAAGATTCTATAGTGATGCGAATATGCTGCAGCGATGCAGGGTTTTGAGCCAAGTGGGTCTTCCTTCCTTATTTATAGAATGGTCTAAGTCATGAATTGGAAGCGAGAAGGAACAATTTGTTTATTACAATGTGCAGGCGCTGTCAGGTGTGTTGGTAGCACGACGTGATACAGTGCGAGGGTGAGTAATGATGTCACCTCCTGGGATCCCTAGTTCCATGTGGAGCACGGAGTACTATGCGGAGATAACTACGTGAATGCGGTGCTAAACGGTGCGTAGTCTGGAGAGCACCTGGAAATTTCGCCAGTTTTCGCGGGGTCTTACTGGACGATTGCGAGTGGGGCGTGCTCCATTCGGCACGTCAATTCTAGTAAGGACTACGGACTTCTATGCGGAAGTTACCATGGGGAGGCGCTGTTGGGTGGTGGGTGGTTTTCCAGGTGAGTTTCGCCTCCTTGTGCGTGGCGTGATCCAGGGCAAGCGTGGGCGCGGAGGGTGGAGCGGCGCACTCCACGCGATATGTAACTTCTTCTGAACCGAACGCGTTGCGCGCTGAACACGTGTAGTTACCGCTTGTTGACGCGTCTACCTCTGTTGGAAAATAATAGTTTAAATGTTATCACCAGGAATAGAAACACGTGAACGCCCTAATAATAAGTAGCCCGTTATTTACAAAACAAATACAAGATATACGTCACAGATCAAATTAAGTTGCAACCGAATGAATGATTTTAATATTAATTACGCCGGCCTCCTCAACAAAGCATCAATCATCGTGTGTAGCAAGATGTCACAAAGGATAATCATGTACATCGAGATGTCACAAAGCATGAAAATGTTAAGAGAGATGTCACAAAAATAACCATGTATGGCGAGATGTCCGTGCGGCGTAAGGTGCGTCCTGGGGTCGTGTGTGACCGGTCGCTCGGAGCGCAACCAGCGCGCGCGCGGCGCCGGCTCGCCGCGACACGCGCACGCCAGCCGCAGTCCCCGCCCGCACGACACCACTGCCCACACGCCGAAAGACAGCACGCGGACTGCCGCTGTTATTCGACAATTAGATAAGCTTTAGTGATATTATTTACACGTGTATTAGATGCTTTTTAGAACTGTAGCGCGATCGCAGACCTTTATTGATGCGGTCCCTGTCAAGGTAGACAAGTATTTGGCAGATCAATTTTTGTTTTCGTGGTCATCCATGCCCACCGTAAAACAGAGAATAATAGTGTGGATGTGTGAGTGCGAAAGTGTTTATCATATCCTAGATTAATGTTTTTGGCATAGCAAATTATAAAACAAAGGCAAACAGTGTAATCAAGACAGACGTTAGTGCAAATGGTTTACCGCGCAGTACACAGAATGCGTTAGCGGTTAACAATTAACAACAAAAGAAGAGGTCCTTTAGGAAAACAGTATAGAACAGCGTTGAATAGAAAAATATTATTCCCGGATAGCCGGACTAGTCTCGGTCCAATACGCGGGCCTTCCTTAAGAGCCAACGACAGTACGCTGCACGCGGCTATACAGACATAAATTCTAAAAATGGTTGATAACGTTTAGGTGTCACATAAATTGCATATTCCATTAAATTATTGACCTCAATTTCAATATCACAGACAGACACTCCAATTTTATTTATTCGTAAGATTGGTCAAAATATTCCAGCACTGTATAAGTGCAGTGGAGTTTGAGTTACCTCTTGATGTGGTCGTAGCTGGTTGCGGCGCTGACGGCTCGCCTTCCCCGGCGGCTGAGTGCGCGGCCACCCACGCCTCGTACGTAGCGCCTTCCGACAGCGACCGCAGCTCCGTAGAACCGCCCAGGCCTACGGAGGATTCTGTGTCTTCTGCTTGAACAGTCGTTGTTTGGGGCGGCCTATCTCTACCAATACATGGAAACATATACTTTCAATATGAAGAGATTCATTGCCATATTTGTATGTATTTTCGTTTTGCTATTGTTCTCGCCGGTACTCATTGTGTAGACGCTTAACATGTTATGCTATAATTACATCAAATAAATAAAGGCACAAAGTACAGTTACATGAAAACAAAGTGACACTATACAAAAGGTGGTCTTATTGCTGAAAGCAATCTCGTTCAGACAAACTTTCGATAGTTGTTAAGTATCATAATGTTAGATTATATGAGGAATTGTGTACATCAATAGAATGAGGATTTATATCATACACATTCTAAAGGATTTATAAACATCATATGAAAAAGGAAATAAAGTAAAAGGTAACCTACCTGCCTAGTTCACGATAGAATACTGTGTAGTAGAGTATGGGCCCGTTAGGCCGACTCGGTGGTAACCAGCTCACAGCCAAAGACGTCACGGTAGTCGCCACCACCTTCACAGCAGCTGGTGGTCCCGGCACTAAATAATGGAGAAGGTTTTGTACTATAAAAATGTTCTTCATGGAGAAGATATAAAGCAGCTTTGAGATAACCAATCGAAGTCAATAATTGTTGCAGATATCCAATCGTCGCTTCAAACAATGGATGATAAATTTGTATAATAATAATGGTTAATATACAGCGTATACTTTAATATGTTCAATTCTGCATTTAATTCCAATTGTTTCTCTCGTCGCTTGAATAAGGGGCAAGGTAGGTAAGTCTTTACCGTCTTGTTGTGTGGTGCAATGTATAGGAAGCGCGGGCACACCATCGCCCGCGGCGGTGTACGCGAGCGCTTGTATGGTGTAGTTCATGTGTGGCCTCAGTGCCAGCAGGAGCGTCTCCACGCCCGCTACGCGCTTCACCTCCGCGCCCGCCGCTGAGTTGAGCCCCACCCCGCCGCGCACCTCCCACTCCAGCCAATCTGTCGCTGCCGACAAACAACTGCCATCGCTCAGCCAGGAATGCACATTAGGTTTCGAATGACCTGGATCTTGTGCAGATTTGATCAGAACAATATATTTAAATATTTCTATTTTATACTATGCATTCAAATCTCAACATAACGAACCCATTCAAATAAGGATGATTTATCCTGAAGATGCTCTCATTAGTTAAGGAATTACTTTGAAATGCGGGAATTGAATTTCTTTTAGAAGTTAGGAGTTAGGCCCTTAACGTTTGGTCTTGTAATCACACCAGAACCAAAACATTGAAATAAACGTAGAATAATAATAATAAATTTCACTTTTAGTTTAATAGTTACTTATTTATATTTACTAAGTAAATTTTTGTTACATTTATTATTTTTGGTTTGTTACGGCTGTTTGTGACGAAAAACGTTTCTTCTTCCGCACGCAATTGCAGTGTAGTGCTCGGGCTCGGGTGGACCTACCAACGATTTGAAGAGGGTGGAGGGTGATCCAGCCACGATGCAGAGTACGGAGAACATTGACGTGATTTATACTCGCATGTATAAGTGTATCCGGCATCCACACGTTTCCGGCCGGAACACAATTGTGAACACCAGAACAGTGGGGGCTGATGAATTTGTTACTGATGATGTCAATGACGATGAAAAGAAGCTCAAACAGCACTCACTATGTTCCGGGCGGTAAAGAAGCTTGTACCCGAGCAGGGCACCGTGGTGCGCGTGCGCCGGCGGCGGCGACCACTCCACCTTCAGGCTCTGTGGCGACACCGCCCGGCAGCGCACGGCGCGGGGACCCTCGGATGGCACTGCATATTTTTTCTTTATGACAACAAATGGGCAGCAATGGTCTTAAGCACCTAATACTACGACTTTTGGATACCAGTAACGAAAACAAAAAGGACCACAAACTGTTAAGTTTATTTTATAACATAAGGAGACAAACGGTCACACGGGCGTCGCCGGTTTTGATACGTTTCACTCCCTTCTTGATAGTATGGATACTCGTAGCCGCATGGGTGGAATACCAGTTTGTTACAGATGTAAGGTATCGGTTGTACATACATATCGAAAAACTACGTTAAAATTGTTTTTTTTTTTAAATCGAGAAAATGTAAAATTCGCTAGAGAAAACAAAAAGCTTTATACCTACGCAGTAAATCTTGTAGTTACAACAAAAAAAAAATCACATAGAGGTACGCAATATTAGCTAATCTGTTTTAAAAGACAACCGACTTACCAGATTCTTGTGTGAGTGTGTTGACCGAAGCAGTGGCGGGCCCGGCTCCTGCGCTATTAAATGCTCTGACGCTCACAGAATACCTAAAAAATATAGTTGATTTATATTACTGGTTTATGAATTTCCCAATCTCTTTCAAAGACTATTCCATTACAAAGACTACACAGAAATTCGAAATGATAAACGAAAAGGAATATAACCGTTTAGACTGAGAGACTACATAATAATTTAATATAATATGAGTATTTCCTAGCATTTAGTTAAAAGCATAGCTAATTGTTAAAAAGCGTAGCGCATACATTAACTTCATAAGCAATTCCCAAGAAAAAAATGGTGAAATATTTTAAAAATAAAACCATATATGCGTCCTACACACACCTAGTATAATGTTCCAAGCCTTCAATAGTGTATTTGGTGATTTGTCCCCTGACAGTGGCAAATTCCATGCCCACATTTGCTCCCCCAGAAAGCGATCCGTCAGCTGAAGCCCACCACCACACAGTGTAGCCAAGCAACTCACCATTCCAAGCAGACGTTGGCGGCGCCTGTATGGATATACACGCAAGTTAAATTTGTGAACGAAAACTAACTAATGTTTTGTATCAATTTAAAACGATTGCTAGTTAGTTAGAAATGTTTAAAGTAAAATTGGAATTAGCACAAAGAGAACTATTAAACTACATAAGGTCGACATAGTTTCAAGCGATAGCTTAAACTCTGAAGTCTGAACCAAGTCGAAGTTTGGAATTCATAAATCCTATTCATGAAAAAGCTGTACATCAGTAAGTAGTTTTGTCACAAAATTTTAAAACAATACAAACATTAAAAACGTGTTCTTTTTCTTCTTTGCTCTTTGCCACGTTAGGTGGTTGTCCGCTCTCCTAATTATATTGCGATCTGTCATGGGTTGTCGCGGTGGGTAGATCTTTCAATTCTAGAGTTTTTTTTATCGTACTTTAAAAACTTTATACGTAGTTTACAATAATGGCGAAATCACATATTGAATTAGTTAGTTACCTGCCAAGCCAGTTCAATAGTTGAAGGTCTAGGAGCAGATGCTCGAAGGCTGATTGGAGCTCTAGCTGGTGGTTCGTGCAACGTTAACGCAAGCAATGCTCGCGTATGGGTGGAGGCGAACTGCCCCGTTACTGTGCGAGCTCTCACTAAGTAAGCAGTGGCTGGGTCCAATCCTGTTATTGTTGTACCTTCAGTGCTAGACAACATTATAAAATTAAACAAAATTGTATAAATAATGCTTACAAGGAAAAACACAACAAAAATGCTCGTTGATGTTGCGATGAGTCTATCTACGGATCAGATCACTGTTTGGCACCATAAATCCACGGACCAACCAGCCGTGGATAAACCTTATGAACCAAGTCTGCTGCTACTGTATATCTATCTGGTAAAAGGGTAAAGGTTGTTGATATTTTTGTTTCGGTACTTAAGTTTGGTAATGGCAGATTTTCAAGCTAGGTTATCATGGAAGCCAATTTAATTTATATACTTAATTAAATGTTTTTTTGTTTTTTTTTTGTTTAAGATTTAGAGTATATGAAATATGTACAGAAATAATCTATCAGTTGATTCGTCTTGCATACCGTGGCGACATATCTTGTCAAGTGGCAGGAAGTCGCTACATACTTATTTAGCTACAAATCAATTAAAAGACAAATAAATTAGAACAAACACAAAATAAAGATTTTTGGTAGTAGGCAAAACTACTAAGTGAAATAAGTTCGCGTATTATATTATTATAATATACTAGTAGGTACCGAATTACTCAACATATACTACCACTTACTCTGAATATGAGTCGGCAGAGTGCGCAGATATTGAAATATTGTGAGTTTCGGCATCTCTCCATGCATCAGGGTTAGAAGAGTCGTGTCTTCTATATTGTACAACATATCCCATTACGGGAGAGTTGCCATCATACGGCCTTTGCCACTGAAGGCGAACTGATCGGGATGTTGTGTCCAGCACTCGGAAGTTAGCCGGTGGTTCAGGAGGTTCTGAAAAGTCCACGATCATAAAACTCCAGTAGTTTACAAAATCCAATTCCAAATTGATATTCTTCATACCTTGAACTCCCAGGTGTACGAAATGGTCAGATCTCCCATAAGGATTGGAAGCTTGGCAACGGTATACACCGGAATCTCTTCTATCGGCTCTCTCTATAACTAATTCACTCCGCAAGCCTTCAACACTTCTAGTTTCCGATATGCTCATCCTAAGAAAAATATGATAATAAGACAAATAGAAATGCTATGAAATTTATTTGGATATTATATTGATACTATGTATATGTATAATGGTTTTTTTCGAGCCTTTATCGCTTGTAATGGCTTATAATAATATCCATAATACCACGACATCGCGAATTTTTGTGCGGCAGTAAGAGTGTGTAGAGAGAGCGATACTACTGACCTATAGTCGGAGTTAGGCAGTGCCCTTCCAGAATGACTCCAAGTCATGGAAAGTGGACTATCACCGCGGGCGAGACATATCAGCCTTACTGTATCTCCCAGCCTTGCTGTAACGTTCACTGATGGGGTCTCAAACCTTGCTGGTTCTGAAGAAAAAACGTGAGTGCGTATGCTTTTTAAACTCGCGGAGTAGTATTTTGAAAAAATCAAACTTAATTGCTAGTGATAAAAACAAAATTGGCATACCTAATTGAAATAGCAAAGTTTTTTATTCTAATTATAACATGATCGCATTAAACAGTTAAAAAGACACATCATGCAACTTGTCATCACAATCTTCGAACGTATATGATTGTCCGTACGCAATAAGACATAGACAAAAACACTGTCGTGAGACTCGCGAGCTTGCCACCACTCACAACTAACTTCACTTTCTCACGTACGCTTTCATTCAGCGCGTAGATTCAGCTTAATAATTCGCTCTTACTTATTCCCAGTTACCTAATCATGTTTTGTCACACTTTTAGATTATAGAGACTCACCATTTATATGAATAGTTAGCGTCTTCGACAGAGCAGGCGCCACGCCATTATCAGCTCTGCAACGATATTTCCCAGAATGTTCTGCTCTCGCTGACTCCAACCTTAAGGATCCATTACTCAGTACAACCGGGTCTGACACTCCACCTAACGATGTTTCTGTACTACCTTATAAATGGAAAGCAATATTAAGACGTCAGTTTGTTGCACTATCTATGAAGATAAAAGATGGGAAGTATTTCTTACCGGAGAACTTTGTCCAGTATATTGCAGGCGAAGGGTGACCCCTCGCTTCGCAACTTATAGTTAATGATCCATTTAGCAACACTGCAGTATCTGATGGCTCTAACTGCCAGTACGGCGGAACTGTGTGAAAATGTTTAATATTAGCTTAGATTAAATCGAATAGGTAAGTCCGGTACTCTCATACATCGCGATCGCGATACAGAAAAATGGGCTAGATGCAAATACATGTAAGCACGCACTCAGACAATTACAATTCTTGAATCGTGTACATTTAATAACCAACAACATGGATCGTGAGACGTACTCAATATGAATTCTGTAATGTTGCCGTATCACCTGCAAACAACAATGCTTCGTGAGCGACTAAATGAAACCTATGAAGCTGGTCTTACGTTTTAAGATCACATGCAAAAGGCAAGAAACGTATCTACTTTTGAATAAATAAAACATTGATAGACTACATTACATAACGATTATAATAACTCACAGTAAGTCAGTGTTAAATTGTTTTCCAGAAGTTCTGTCAAACTGAACTTACCTTTGATAGCCAACTCAGTGGACGTATTGGCTTTGCCAGCGGTGTTGGTAACGACGCAGGTGTAGATGCCGCTGTGAGAAGCAGTCAAGCTTTTGAAGAGAAGCATGCTGTAGAATTCTGCTCCCCGTTCGTCTACCTAAGAATTAAGTCATTCATCATCACAACCCATCACCGTCCACTGAGCACACACCTTCTCTCGACTTTTTTTTACAAGGGATTTGGTAGAAGAACGATGCGATCAGATATATACTCAATTTTGTATTTTTTTAACGTTGGCTCAATCTGTGTAACAACTAAGTAATCTGGTTGCAGTCTTTTCAAATTTAGTTATTGATACTGTAGTAACGTGGATATTACTGATAAATTTATTGATATCAGTGTTGTACATATTCTTATCTGGTTCCAGAGTTCACTCTTAATCAGAATTTTAATTCGCAATAATTATAAAAAATATGTCACGGCCGTTATGCACTTTGATAATTTCCATCAAAAAGTTCAAAAAACTAGATGCATGGACGGCTTACCTGAAGCACGCTGGAAATAGGCATCTGATCTTTCAGCCACGAGAAGTATACCGGCATGTCACCCGACGTGACAGTGCACGTGATTTGCGCGCGGTCGCCGGAGCGCAGGCCGGGCGGAAACACGATGGGCGACAGGACGGGCGGCGAAACAACCGCCATTTGTACCTGCAATGCACGAAAATGGGCCGATCTGCCTATAAAAACGAATGTTCAATGCAGCTGCAGGGGTGAAAAATGGAACAGTCGAAATAACTTTCAAACTTTACTGTGAATGCAATTCTAACCTGATTCTAGTAATGGCATTTAAAAGTAAAATTCACGTTCTTGTTTATAAGGATTCTGTGGTAATGTTTGTGGCGAAATTAATCTCTGATAGCCTTTCGATAAAACAACAAGTCGTCAAACCAGCGACAAAATGTTGAACCGGATAGGGTAAGCTGTTGTTAACTATTTATCTGTTCTAACATCTTTTTGTAAACCGACAGTAAACAATTAAATGCTTTCTTTTCTTTTTAAGTTTAAGCCTACGTAATTAAGGTTGGTTTCACACCAAGGTTATACTATAGAAAACGCGGGTCGCAAGTGTACAAACAGTTCATGTAAAAACGTCGATCATAAGCATCACTGTTTCTCCACTTGTCTGGCATAGCGCGAGGTCGCCCTGATCTTCCAAATCAGTAGTCCTGGTTTATCTTGGCTTATCTTCCAATAAACAAACACTGCACGTGCCTTCTAGTATGTATGTGCAAGTACAAATGATATGGGTCCTTGATCTTTTGAAAAAAGAGATAAGAATTCTGTGGAAGACGTAAGGGTATTTGGTACACAAATAAATGTATTTAAATGGTTTACCTCTCTCCGAGCAAGCTCCCCTCCGGGCGTGAGGACCGAGCACGTCCAACTCCCCCTATCCCGGTTTTTATCCACATTCGTAATTGTCAGCTGACCGTCTGACTGGTGGTACCTCGGGTCGGCGCCGGCACCTCCTTCCCATTTCACGGAACTGCGTATAAAGCAAGTTTATTGTTAGGCCTTAAAAGAGTGGTAAAAAGTCGAAGAACAGGGTTTATTTTATACGTAAAGCTTTATTAACCTTATTGCGTAAAGTGTGTAGCGTTACTATAGTAGTAACTTAATATACTAATTGAGTAATTTAATTGTATAATTGATATAATTGTAGTGTGAACAGTGAACGAAAAACTGAATGTGAATATATAAATGTTTCATACTGTATTTTCATGTTATTCATTATTTGCCAGTAAATCAGTTAATATTTTTAAATATATTTGTTAAATGACAAAATATGTTTATGAAAATTAACAACTGGCATAAAAATATATACAACATACATACATTTCTGTGAGTCAAATACACTAATTTCAGTTTTCCTGCTAAATTACGGGCGTACAAATAAAAGGGAAAAGCTGCTTACTCTATCGGAAATCCGTAGTACGGACACCAAATTGTAACTTCGGACCCGGCAACAGCCTTTACCGGGTTCATGGCACGGATATACGGCGGGCCTGTAGGTATAAAAATAATTGTGCTTACTTTGACTGGGTTTTTCGAACACCAAATATCCACAGAATGTTTGACCGGTCTTACTTCTACTAGTAACTTTTGTGTATTATTCAGAAACCAGTATTTATTGGGAGTAAAGTTTTTGAGAAGATCATTAGTCGTTTAATGTTTGTTTGTACAGATTACAATTTAATTATCATCAATAATTACTTTGTAACAGTATGTGAATTCTAATTACGATATGTTGGTACTATCCTACTACTTTATAATATATATCATATCATATAGTTATATCATGACCGTTTAATATGTCACTCAAACCAATCGCAGTTAAGTCAGTTAACCAATTCTAGCCGCAGCATGCCTACAATCAAACAGTTAATTAATTATGTTCAGTTATGTGAGAAACTAGTGCCAGGTTGTGGATATTGCAAAGTAGGTATATAGTATTAGTAGGTATATATAGTAGTAACAGTAGGAAAGTAATAAAATATATCGACAGCATTTTATAGGTTCATTACCAGTCAGTGTTGTTTGTGAGTGTGGTTTGTATTCAATACCTTATACGTTAAGCCTGGCGGCATGCATGAAAGCTCCGTGCGAGTTTGTAGCGAGGCACTCGTAGCGCTCTACGTATTCTAGGCGACGCTGTTCCGTAATAAAGTTGACAGGTATATTGTGCAAATGGAGTAGATTAGTTCTACTATTTTCTACCCTGTCATTGTAGAGAGTTTGGTCTGTATTTAATACCATATACGTTGAGCCCGGCTGCGTGCGAGACGGCTCCGTGGGAGTTCGTGTTATAGGCGACGCTGTTCAGTAATAGTGTCGACAGGTATATAGGTATAGTTTTTATGCAGGTAGAAGTGGGCTAAATATTGTCATTACGGTGAGTGTGGTTTGTATTAAATACCGTACACGTTGAGCCTAGCCGCGTGCGTGACGGCTTCGTGTGAGTTCGTAGCGCGGCACTCGTAGCGCTCTTCGTGTTCTAGGCGACGCAGTTCAGTAATAGCGTCGACAAGTGTATAGTTTTAGTACAAGTAGAAGTAGAACTCATATTTTTTATTATGGTAACTGTGGTGTGTATTCAATATCGTATACGTTGAGGCTGGCGGCGTGCGCGAAGGCTCCGCGCGAGTTCCTAGCGCGACACTCGTATCGCCCGTCGTGTTCTAGGCTTCGCAGTCCAATAATAGCGTCGACAGGTGTATAATTTGAGACTAAGTAGAAGTAGAACTAATTCTTGGCATTATGGTGAGTGTGTTTTGTATTCAATACCGTAAACGTTGAGCCTGGCGGCGTGCGCGACGGCTCCGTGTGAGTTCGTAGCGCGGCACTCGTAGCGCCCGCCGTGCTCTACGCGAGCGCTGTTCAGTGATAGCGTCGACAACATGTAGTTGCTGCCAGATCCAATCCCCGATGGCCCACTTTCGCGACCTTCCGTTACTATTGCCCTATTTGTTAAATGAATAAAATGTTAAATAATGTTATTTATAGCACGAGATAAGGTCTTATGACGTACGTGCTAAATGATTTTCGTTATTTATTTTAAGTATTTTTTATTGCGTTTATTCTAGTTCTAGTAAAATAAGCGAAATTAACAGAAACTAAGTGGAGAAAGTACCTAATTTGTTCCAAAAACTAAACATTCAATTTTCTTAAACATTGTTTTATTATTGTTTAAATGTTCATTAACTTCCCACAGTAATTGAATTGTTTTATAGCTAAATAGATATTTTTATAATACAGTTACTATATATTTTAAAAATTTAATTTTGAAATTCTGTTCATAAATGAATAAAGCATCTATTGATGAGTTGTTACTGACCCATGATGAGATGGTATTGGTTGGCCATCTAAACTCCATCTAAATCGGGGCGGGGGTTCACCCACTGCAGAACATTTCAAAGCCACTTGAGCTCCGGGTTGTACTGCTTGTTCAATAAACGTGTACACCAGCTCCGGACGAGAATCTGTGCATCGACACATACGTGCAGAGGATGAAAATATTTACACTGATAGAACCTATAAGCACATTATATTTCTTATAACTAAATAGTAAAATGTTATCAAATATATTTCAAACATTTCAAGTATTTCAAAAATGTTTATTATTGTTGTAAAAATCATACTGCAATAACAAACATCTTACCAGTAAAATAAATTGGAGTTTCTGAAATTCATTGAAATTAAGGTTAGTATTAAAAGGAATATCCTGTTTATATGACACATAAGCATAATATCAACCATTTTTAGAATTTTGCCTGTCTGTCTGGATTTTATTTATGTCAGGAATGAACTCTGAAACCGCTGAACGAATTTTGAATACATTCTCAGGAATTGTAGAGGGTACACTAGCTAACCGTTTTTTTAACTAACGGTATTTTAGCTATAGCCCTTAGCTTTTTCACTGTTTAAAATGTTCTGTATTTCGAAAAATCACGCGGACGATGTCGCGAGCTCCCTAGTTTAAAATAATAATATACTATTGCACGTAGAAATGCCCTATTTTACAAACCACTTTAGCTTTCCTTTAATGCTTGTAATTTAAATGCCAGGTGGAAATCGCCTGTAAATATCTATGCGGCACTGGTTATAAATTAATAAGATATTAAACTTACCAGAACGTTTAACACGTCTCCCTGGATCATAGCTGCCTTGCGAATGGATCCACATATCGCAAAACAAAACTGAAAATAAAGCAAATTTAAACATGTCGATCGGATTGCCTAATGATGAGGGTAGTATGATAGATAGATTTGATAGATCAACTCTTTATTGTACACCAAAAGGAAAAAAATACAACCATAATAAAACCTAGAAAGTATATAAGGCGGTCATATCGCTAAACAGCGCTTTCTTCCAGAAAAACTTGCAGGGAGGAGGTAAAGAAAATAGCTTTATAAAGGTAGGGTGCACGATATAAAAAGTCGTTTGCAATTAAATTTAATCAGAAGCTATGAAAAAGATAACGAGAAAAGTACAAGAGGACGAAGAAGAACAGAGTATAGGAAATTCCGGAATTAGTATTTATATATATTGATACTTATTTATTTATATCCGTATATCCTTTGTTTTCAGTGAAAACCAAACACAAAAGTGATACCAGTACTTAATTAAATTACATCTAAATAGGTATGCTCATTATAAAATGCTTGAAACACTTTAAAAGCTGTTTCTTACAGTTTTGCTAAGTAACACTATTGTTCGCTGGGGCGTTGACCGCTCGCCACAGCTTGCCTTTTGAATGATTCCATTTAAAAATGAGTCCTATCCAGATAAAATGGGCTTGGCTTGCTTGGAAATAAAATTTTAATTTACAGCTGTTACCACGCTGCATTTAATTATAAACTACTTTGAGTTTTATAGGTTCTTGCGAAAATTACTAACAATAAGTGTGGCTGAATACATTTATCCACTTAACGATCTTCAACAATAACGTAGCGATCATAGTTCCGTGTCGTCTGTGAATCGTAAGCGATCACGTCGGATGTCAGGTGTTTGGATGCGAAATTGTAATTGATACTATAGTTTAGTCTACCAACACATTGATTACATATATCTCATATAGCAGAAGCAGCCTCGTGGAGTATCCTTCAGGCTGTTACAAGGTTGGGACAGCGTTTTACAAGCCGTAGTAACTAGCAGTGAATAAAATATTGCAGCTTAACTATGAGCTACGTAAAATATAATATAGCACATATATCAGGCAGATAGTAAAAAACATATTTTCATATGCGTATACATAAAATGGAATATATTTTATGAAGGAGGTACGCAATAAAACTACGTCATTGGCAGAGGCATCCTATAAAAGGATACCTCATATGCAGAATTTCGGTCTCGCTGAAAATTTCACTCGGCTTTCCGTTTTACTACTCGCATTCGTTCACAATTTATAACATCGTAAATCGTGCAGTAGCGCAAAAAATAACAGGCACGTAGAAATGCCGAGATAAATGGATTCCCAATAGCCTCTACTATCACAAAACAACAATGGAATTGCTTGATTCAGTGAGGACTATACTTCCAGTTATAAATAAAATAGATATTTCCTGAAATGGGTTACAATGACCTTACAATCGTAATTCAAATGACCATAATGAATTTATTTACTATCCTTTACAATCGTAAGGTAATTTGAATTTATTTACTTTCCTTTTCAGCAACTTCAGCAACACTTGTGAGAGGATTATGAATCTACAACATACCTACTACAAAATAGTTTTTATATTAGAAACAGGAAAATTCCCAGCTTTAAAAATTGTATCTCTCCAACTGTTCGGGAACCGTCATAGATTCTTTACAAAACGAGCTTTTGACGTATGGAAATAAAAAAATACCGTTTCCACCGTCCACCCGGTGACACCCCCCTCCCTGCACCACCACCCCACGGACAGAGATGGATACTAGTGCGGGAAATATCCGGTGAACTATTCCAATTTTCAAAGTTCCCTTTTGGTAAAGTAACCGCATTAGGTTACCACTAAATGCGCTTCAAAAATTGGAGTTGGAATCGTAATGAAATTAAGGGGAATTAACTGTATTCATCGTCAGCCCAATAGTGGCCCACGGTGTATCAGGTTCAGTGGCGTACCTGCGGGGGACTGTCATTTAGGGCAATATCGAGAATAATTAAGAGATGATCTTTTATTTATAACTTTTTATATTGGTAAAAAATTATGAATAATCCCTTTACCCAACCTTTACTTAGGGGTACATATAAGTACATTGAGGGGTCGGTTAAGGGTTTCTTTCTATTTTACCAATATTAAAACGACACTTGAAAATAGTCTCAATTTAGGATTCGTCTCAAAGTTGGTGAAAATGGGAATGACACTATTAAAAGCATTGGACTTGTTTTGTTTTAGAAGGGGCGCCACTTCGATGCTTGCCCTCGGTGCCGTTTTCGATTGGTACGCCTCTGAGAAGGTTTAGGCCACTGTCAGAAAACATTAGGAACTTTCAGATTGTCCTAATGATGTCATGTTGCACCTTAGAGTTAGTTTTTTTTTATGCACATAACTTGAAAAATTAAAGGTCCATGCAGCCTGAGGTTTGAACTCCAGACGCCTGGTGTGGAAGGCTACACTTTTAACTACTCAGCTAGAACTGCTCGTAATTATTTCCTTTACTAAGAAGAAAATGAGCCGAGGGCAATTACTTTTCTTTTAGTTCGTTTTCCATTATTTGTAAAGCTTGGCAGTTGTAAAGGCACTTTTTATGGGGTCGCAATACTGCACAGAATGATTGTTCTTATTTCCAATATTATCCACGATTTGTTGATTGATGTGTATCACGCGGTTGACAATAGGCTATATTATGCCTGCTTTATTATATTTTTAAATTGAGCTGTTTAAATGCCGCTATTTTTAGCGCGCTTAGGATGACGTCACGCGACACCAGTATCGTAACCCAACGACAACACACACCATACAAACGTGTACACCTTAAAATGGCCGATGTCGTCAAGTTTCGTTCAAAACAAAGGCGGTGCGTTTCAAAATTTAAAATAAAAAATTTTTGCACATTTTATTGATTTTTGACTTTAAAAAGGAATAAAATGTCTGAACGATAAATATTCGAAACTATTTGATCCAAATTTAAACTTCGAGTACAAGAATATACCTTATTGCGTGCAGTTCTGGTGCCAATTAAATAATGATGTAACATAGAACTGATCAGACAATAATCTTGTCTTTAAACAAAAACCCTTTTCATTTCGCATGGTGACTGTCTGACGTTGAAGCGGGTCGATGTGTTATGGTTAATAGGTACGGGGAAAACGTATACGTAACCGATGAAAATGCAATTACTTTTAATGAGTTCGCGTTTCAGGGCGCATTGCTATGCGGCTCGCCCGTCGAGTTGTGCATAAAAAATTCGGCAAGCGATCGACGCTGTTTCTAGGTCAGCGGTCGGGGCCTGCTCATATGTAACTCCTACACAAATCATACTTTTGGAGGCCGGCTCTTCGCTATTTGAATCCGTATCGATCTGCCGTTTATACGGGTCTGCCATATATCCCACATGGTACGGGCTTCTGCAAACGTTATTATCAGAGTCTGTTTACTATTTTACTGTAACCATCGAATGCGGGTTACATTTTTATGTGCTGCATAATAATATTACACTCTCAATATATATTAGTATCCAAAACATTTCGAAGCCAACTAAATTGCTTACACTGGTAAATATTACAGAGCAACAGAATCTGTATTATCTTGTGATCATCCTGCGTTACCCACGCACGTTAAGATGTAGCTTTGGTAGTTTGGAGTGCCACAAGGCTTTCAAGTTGTTTTAGAGATTAACAAAACTTCTGTGTTCATCAACATAAACTTTTACTTTTAATAAAAGAAAATAGGGCAATAAAAATCTTTTCTTAAACGTTCTTGTCTCTTACATGACCAATGAGAGTACACTAATAAGGGATTTTTCGCAACAATTTGCTCTGAGCCGGGCCGACCTTATTTTTCTCTCTGAGTGAGTACGGAATTTATGAGAGACCCCTAAGCAATAAAATACCTTGCGAGAAAATGAAGGAGCAAATCGCAATATATTTGTTCCTTGGTGGCTAGAAGAAACCCATTTAGGCATCCGCGCGTGGAAATATTATTTCTCACTAACAATACTCCGAGATATTATATTCTGCGTAGTATTCATGAGGTTTCAGTTTCATAGCTGTTTGTAACAACTGTAGAAGTTTTCTTCTTGAGTATATTTAGGTACTTATAAGAAAATGTTGATAGAAAAGGCGGATCAATTTTCCCTAAAATGGAGTGTCAAATGGAGAGTGTAAAACAGTAAAAATTCGAGGGTTTTTATTTTACAAGATTAAAGTTGGGAATCATAGTTAAGAGATGATTGTAATATATTTTACAATTATACCATTAGCAAATTAACTTAACTTCTTCAATCCATGCTTCCAATACTTAGAGAGAATAGTCAATATAGTCAAGCGTTGATGATTTTATGAGTTTAAAAACCTTTGAAAACGCTCTTAATATCATTATAATAAAAAGATACAGAACATCTCATGTTAATACTTTACTGTCGCTATTATTATGACAAACAGGGCTTAGAATGAACATCTGAAAGCCTGTGTAAAACTGTATAAAGAGGCTTTTAAGACCACGGCCATAGACAATGGGCCTTTATGCGTCTGATAATGGAAAAATAGCGAAGACCGGCCGAAGGTTGCACGCACAAAGCTGTTGTTAGATAAAATTTCATTTACTTAGGCGTAATAGGAAAATTATCATAACTCAGGTATAAAAGATCTTATCATCAAAATCTCGCAGTTTCCTGAACAATATTTTTGCTTGTAATACCAAACCCCTACTGTATTTGAATGCAAATTTTATGCAACTTAACAATTAGCAACAATATACAAGATAGATTCATAGAGCATTTTCAAATCTCATATGTATGAATATGTATAGGTATGAAGGTGGAAAAGTTTCTGAAGTATATGTAGGGTACACGTTTATTTTATTTTCATATACATATACATCAATCGCTCTTTATATACGAAATCTCAAATAGCAATGACAGATAAAGTGAAATAATCAATGATTATTAACTATTAGGCCAATGGTTCTATCAACGACAAATTAATTGAACATTTGCGATAGATACCTATACCGTTCTGCGTATGTTAACATATCCTCAATCGTGTCCAAAACGTTGTCTGCCAATCCAACTCATCCCCATGAATCTAAAAGCTTTAATTTTATAATAAATTGAAAGTAGCAGGAATTGCTACCAAGTAATTCCAGAAAAGTGATCAGTCACTGAAATTAAGTTGTAAAACATACCACGGAGTTTAATAACTTTTCAAGAGATTGTTCGCCGTGACATTAACTTTTAAGTGATTTATCTTGTTCATTATTTAAGTATAACTAAAGCCAAACTCACGACTAAACTGATCATAATTGTAAATTATTCTTCGCAATTCAATCTTGATTAATATTTTAGGAAAATGTTACATGTTCTTAAAAATAAAAGAACCATAATATTTATACTTATTTGAAATTTGTTTCATCAACGTTACCGACATTAATGAAATGAACAACTTTATTAATCACAGAGATGATTAATTATTTTCTCAGCCTTCTTTATTACTTTAACGTTAACGCAATAAAGTTCAAAGTGAAGAATAAAGGACCGCTAGACCAGCTCATAGTAATAGTGTATTTAAAGGTGCTTTAAACTCATATCATCTGCGACCTCCCCCGACTCAGTTATTCTGCGCCACAGTATCATCTTACCGGACTCACATACATAAGAGAAGCGGGCGGTGAAGCTAAGAAGAGTTCTTCGTAACTGTTGAGCACTAATAATCGCTTCGTATCGCCACAAATCTGCTCTGGAGCAGTTTGGTCGAGTACGCTCCAGGCATCCTCAGTTGTGCAGAAAGACCCATGCTCTGCAGTGTATTATGATAACAACCAGTATCGCCTGCTTTGCTTTGCAAGTCTTCCGAAGCACTGGATGAATCATTATTGATTACAACAGTCCCTAATGGAACCCATCCAAATACTGAAAATATTAATACAACAATGCCTAATCGCTTACGATTTACATTAGGTACCACGTAGCTATAATAATAATATACAACGGCACAGTTATATGTAAGCTATGCTCTGATCAATATTTTTAATTTTTTATCATACCTACCTGCAACTATTTAAAAAATATAAATACAATAAACACCTTTTACATCACCTTTTATTATTACTTTTATTATTATTCCTGAAAACTTTTTCTTTTAGCTATAGCTTACCGCTTATAAAATGACCCGCACAACTGTGGAGGTAACCTTTATATTTATTGCCTGTCTTATTACGGCTCAAGAGCTGTATATCTCTAGTCTCTGGACTGGTGAACCTTTTTCATAGTTTACCGTCGAGTATTTTATATGACAACAGAACAAGCCTGGTTTAAATATAAATGAATAATATTAAGAAAGTATTACTAGTATCAAATAAAATGGTTTAAATTTAGTCCATATATTTATAAAAAGTTGAGTTGTTAGAGTATACATGTTACATTTCATACTTACGTTGTTAGCGTAGAGACAAATCTGACGGAAATCAGCGCGCTGAAATTCTGCTTGCGTACCGACGTAACAATGTAATGTAGAAGTTCCTAAAGCAACACACCCTGACGGTTCTTACGCTCGACGGCTACGTTATCACTTATCACGTTGACACCGAATTCAGCTCGCGCAATTCCGCTCACATTTTTCCGTTAAATTTATCTCTACACTTATAGTTTCTATTATAGTGAGCAAACATTCTAAGTTGATAAATAAATAGATACCTTTGCTTCTTATTCGGTTTAACGCGGCCTTGATCTTGGAGCAATTGTAGAGTCCATAATTGAATAGCGCGCAGTCACTACTGCTAAAAAAAGAAAAATTATGTAATATATAGTAAAATTAGGTATTTATATTTAAGGTACAGGTACTTATGTCTATAGTGATATATTTAGTGATAGCGCGACTTCCTGTGTCTGTGAGTGTCAGTAAGTGACAGTCACTGCTTGATATCCTCGATACTGGTTTCAAATAATGTGTTTCTGGACTCGCATGCCTTAGCCAGCTTTAAAGAGAATTAATATTCTTATTCGCATATTATTCGACAGGAACAGCTGACTTACTAGACTTGGAGAGTGCGCAAATAACAAAGTTGAAGTATTTTCCCTGCGTTTACTCCTCCGCTAATTACGACACACAAGAAACTGAACACTCCCGTAATGGGTTTCAGGATCGTTTCGTTACTACTCTTGTTTACGGCAGTGTAATTATTGTGGCACGTTTGTAAAACACTACGTGGAGATAAAAATACACACAGTATCGTTGGTTAAAATGTATCAAAAATGAAATTTTAAACAGAATAAAATTTCTATTTCTTTTTCAATAATCACCAATAGATTATCAGATACGTTCAGTGGGCCACATTATATGCTGTTTATAAGAGTTAGGGAAATTACGTAAAAAATAATATGGTAATTTAAAACTTTGTATACACCACAATGAGAAAAAGCAAAGGAGCAACAATGTTTAGAAGCGTTTCCTCTGAAAACTTTCTGGTATACAATTACATAATAATGTAATGTCAATATTGTTACAGTTGAAAGACCCGATAAAGTTAGTTAGGTAAGGCTTATTTTAATAACATTGAAAAGCGCTGCAGGCCTAAATTACCTAATTCGCACTGGAAGAGATGAAGTTGAACTATTCATCAAACTGTCAAATTATTTTTCTTCTTCAAATTGATTCATAAATTTCTGCATCGTTTAGATAAAAGTAGGATATTATATTACATTTAAAATAACTTAGGTCGTTGATTATCTATAACTTTAGCACTAAATATTTACAGAACGAATTTTTCACCTGGGTGTGGTAGCCCAAATCTAAGAAATAGCTAAAAATGCTGAAGCATGAAATGAAATAGCTAAGAATGCTGTCTCGGAGCCGATTTTGATAGAAACTACAACTGCATCATTCACGCGGAAACTGACCTTTAGTTTTCAACAAAAAAAAACACAATGATTGCATCAACCGAAAGCTCCC
>DWLO01000045.1:0-31159 GCA_018245335.1 Dalla quadristriga
GAGTCACATAGAGCTGACACAGGAGAAGAGCTATGTGACTCTACCTACACTTTTCTCCTCATATCTATAATCTATTGGTCAGGTTGGTAGCTAAACATACATTTAATTTGGTCAATATAACAATTCAGTTACATAATGCAAAGACGTTATTTTAACTAGGTACCTACGTGAATATTTATTATTCTCGTTTCTTAATTATGTTGTTATTGTTACTACTCGTTACTCGAATGTTGCGGATGGTAAATTATTATGAAACGAAACTGCAATGTGTTGGCCTTAACCTGCCCCGTGCCCTGACCACTCACTTTTGAAGCTTATTTAAAACTGCGATATTTATTTTTCTAATGATATGGTTTTACACTTTTTTTTGAAATTATGTAACTTCTTTGCACTGGAGCATCGTTCTGAGCCTACATGACCGGGCAGAGGGCCGCTAATCGGTTGTATGGTTGTAAAAATACAATTTACCTAACACGATTAAGTAATTCTTTCATTACTTATTTTGATCTATTATTATAGTATCTCTGTCGCTATTCCTTTAAAAGAATTTCAGTGCTGAACTAAGCAAATTATCAATTTTATTAAACTCTGACATAAAGTAGGCCAGCTTGGTGGACTAAGGCCTTACCCATCTTATTCTGAGAGGAGACCCGTGCTCAGTAGTGGGCCGAAGATGGGTTGTGATAATGATGAGGAACCTAAGATCAACAGCGAGGTAGATACAGAACAGGTAACCTCAACTTTCATTCGTAGATAAGCGTATTTGAATGTACCTACACTTACGGTAATGCACACATAATACCAAGCCAAGTACCAGCTAGTAGTCGATCGCTGTTTGATTTTTTCGCATACCCTGCTGAAGTACCTACCTTACACGTCTTTCATATATCAATAAAAATGATACTTAACATTTTAATCTATTTCTCAATGTTTATTCGCTTAGTGGGTATACCTCATAGTATACACAAAGGTACTTATTTATCTTTATATTTATTTTTTATTGAAAAGCTTATTTAGTATTTATTTCTAGATGCCTATTTAAATAAATATATTAAATTTTATTTGTCGAATGTTCATTTATTATAACACATATTTTTTATTTGGTATTAAAAACTTCTGTAGTCAGTCAAACTACTTGTATTCAAGTTTATCGGTCATTGCGACCAAATGGTTTTTGTTTTATCTGGCGGACATTAATTGATGTTATAATTTTGTTATATTACTAACGTAGGGCATACACTCACCGCTTGAGAGCAGTAGCCGAAGGGATACCTTTTGTGCAAAATCCTTTGCAACAAAGGTGTTGATTACCCATGACTTTGCATTCGCTGTGCTTTTTACATGGCAGTGGAAATAGGTCCAGCCAACCGCTACTGGTGCGAACCGCGGGACACGAGAGGGACTGACATTCACCTGCGGACAAAACATACAGTAAAATTAAATTTATCCACTTATCATACACACTGGCTGAAATATTATTTCGAAATAACTTGCAAAACTCATGTTGCTCGTCAGTCGTCAAAAGTCAAATGAGAGTGTTTATTTTTTGCCTTGAACATCTCACCTGTGCTGATTTGGATACGTGGGAACATAAAAGCTTTTCACCTGTGCCTCAATTAAATATTTCACAAGACGCCAATATAATAAATATAAAGTGACTTCTTTCACCTGTTCAAACGATGGTTATACCCAAAGGTGTAGATTTGCCAGAGTTTTCGACCTTAACCGTGTCGGAGGTAAACCTCTCTACCTCGACTCTTATGTCAGCCGCGCCCTATGTAGGTAAAGATTGCGAAGCTGTAAACAACGAATTTATGCTGTGTCGGCAAGAGTTGAAAGACCCGCGAGCGTGCGTCGAGCTCGGCAAGAAGGTAACGGCTTGTTCGATGCAGTTATTCAGGAAGATAAAGAAGAACTGTCTCGTGGAGTTCAATCAATACGCCCAGTGTATCGAAAAGAGTTCTGGCGATTATTCTTTTACCAAATGCCGGAAGACGCAGGTGGTTTTTGACGATTGCATGGAGGATAAAGTTTGCTTGACGCGACCAGACTACGGGTACTTCTGTCGAGCGAGGGTGCACAAGAGCCGGAGCGCCGCGCCGGCCGCGCCGCCCTGCCCGTGCGAGGCGAAGGTGCCCGACCCGACGCCGGCGCTGCCCGATTGTAAGCCACGGCCGCCCGCGCGGTTCACCAGCCGTTTTTATTGGATGACGGAATAGTTATTACAGTGACAGTTTAAGAGAGTTGTTTTAGTAGATTTATATTGCATACTTAAAAATAAAGGCGACCTATTGTATAATTGTATTTTAGAGAATAAAACGTATATTCTATATGACCGGATACATATACCACCGCCACCCATATTTCTGACGAACATCTTGGTAAGCAGCCTGAGTTTCGGTTAGAATGGACAACCTATTAAAGAATCGAAGTTATAGCAGTCCATAGGCACTGTATGCCACAAATCATTAAAATAAAAACGAACCAAATCTGTGGGTAGTGTAGGTCTTCTTTCCTATTTCATCATCTAGCTTTCATATTTATATTATATCAGAATATGCTTTAAGGTACTTAAGGAGGAGAAGATCAGTTTAATAAATAATTAAATTAGTACCTACCTTTTATCTTTAACTATTATGGTAGTAGTAGTAGTTATTTATAAGTTATATTATAGGTATTTAATAAGCAATCAGTTTTGCCCGAAGCAAGATCACTTTCAGTTTAGAATTTAGCTGGTCGGACCTCTCGCAAGAGGTTTTTCAGCGATGACGGTCTAGCTGTTACAATTACCAGTGCCTGGCGAAATCACACGCCTTTTGTTAAATCAGCGGGTTTTTTAACTGAAAATTATAACGTGGGTGATGAAGTTAGGGTTCTCGACTGTTCTGTACCTACCTCATAAAGAATTGTACCTACTAGATGTTGCCTCTGTTAAGGTACCTACAATTCAAATACAGTTAAAGATATAAGTAGGTAGACTTCGCAAAAAAACCTACTTTGAGACGATGAAGAACGACTCAAGAAAATGTTATTGTTCCATTTTATTATGTAGCGTCACAAAAATTATCATACATTTCGTCATTTTCATATTACGGATTTTACAGAATAGATCAAACCTAAGAATATTATCAAGACCTATCAGATGTTTTACATCATAAAAGAATAAGTGATTACGTATATTAGATACATGATCTTTTTTAGCCTTTTTCCGAAAAATACTATTATGTCCACTCCAGACGGGTGTTGGCAACCCTTGCTGCTCGAGAGAGCGGCTACGTCCGACCGGCCGGCCGCAGTACTGAAGGTCATCGAAAATGCACCGTTTACTGGGCAAACTACCCGCGGCCGTGTCGCAACGCAACGACTACTGCAGATCAGCGTTCTTATAATTACACGAACTATGCCTACAACGTAATAGCTGCGCATTTTTGTTTGGTGGCCCTAATTTCTCGTTGCATGTACCAAGCTGTGATAGCCGAGTGATTTACATTTCGTCCCTCTAGTGGCGGGTCTTCGGTTCACTTTGATAGCTTAATGTACTTGTCTCCCCTTTTCTAGTTGTTGGGTTCGTTAGGAGACATCGCCACTTTCTGTGATAGCACTTACTTTAACGAAAATGTAGCGGAAAACATGTCTATGATTTCTCCATTAAGTACCTACAATCAAAGGCGTGTACCAAATTGCCAGCTTAGTGGACTTTGGCGTTAACTCGGGACCCAGGATCGGTAATGAGGTCGAGAGGATGGACTTAGTACTACAATATAAGGTGTAAGTGTATAAGTAAGCGTTTAATTAACTAATTTTAAAAGGTTCAATCTATGTAGCACCTTGCATAAATTGAACTGCATTGTGAGTATTTGTGAGCAAGGGGGCCCTGTTTAGATTATTAAATTAAACGCTTACACACATATACCCCCGCCCTAGGTGGCGGTCACACACAGAAAACAACACAAGTCGATCAGTCTGGGTCACTTACCTACGCGCAACGGAGTCGTCATTATAAACTCGTCATATTATTATATTTTTGCACTATACGACGTATGATAGGACCAAAGGGCAGACTTAAGCTTTCAACAGCATATTTAACACTTGTTGTAGAAAACGGGAATTCAGCCCGGAGGTCAGAGAAGATCTTGACTCCTCGTATAGCCAACCTTTACCAGAAAAACTCCTATACGAGGTTAATCGCAGTTGCGTACCACACACTTCCGACCGAAAAGAAAAATCTACTTCCCCGTTCCACTGTTGAAACATAGCTTTCAAGTCCACATACAAAATTTTATTAGGTATGTCAATTCTGTCAATGGCAATAACAATCAAGAAATATAAAATTAATTGTATATATCTTTGATCAGTATCATTAAGTAAAACAATTAAATTGCTAGATTCTGTTACTCTTGTTTTCCGCATATTGCACATTTAATTGTCTGGAGGCAGGTGATAACGTTTGGTTCATTTTAATGATTAGTTAACGATAAAAATAATATACCTACAAAGTGCAAGGCCAATTATTTTGTTTATTATTATTATTATTGTGTACAACTATTATTACAGTTACTGTTACCTACTGTTACAGACAGTACAGTTATATGTTAGGTGCGTTGACTATTTGTAGTAGACGACAGGGTCTATTTCTGAGATCAGCGTATATGTATGTATACGCGAATTAATTTTTTTAGTTTTGGCGGAAAATAGCTGTTGTCATACGACTGATACGACAAACACGCAAATAGAAGCAACTGCGACACACATGGCGGCGACCAATAGGATATAAAGTCTAATACGCTTATTTAGTTTTTGCCTTACTAATCCAACATCTAAAAATGTACCTACTTACATTCAATACACCGTTGCATGTCAGAAAACGTGAATACAATAAGTACATCTACCTACTACTTAGTACCAACCAAATTCAAGACAAACAATATCATATTCGCATTTAAAATATGAAACTGTATAATTATACGAACCCGTACTGTGTTCGGGTCAACCGCCATTCGACTTGTTGCATAAGAGGGAAAAATGGAGACAGATTTGCGAAGTCAATGACTCACATGCTGCACGTTTGACGTAACTGGTACACATCCTTTTAAAAAACCAGCTCAGACTTGAAGTAAAAGTTCGACCGATGACTAGCGAGATGGACGGTGGAGTGGATCACATGAAAAATTAATATAAAAGAGGAAACAGATATCTGTAGTGTTACTTATAAAAAGTACTTAAATATTTCAATGCATATTTGTTACGGTGCTAATATAATAACAAATTCTTTAATCGTAATTATTTAGGTAGTTAGATAGTCAGACAATTAAGGGAATATCACAAAGTTAATGATGGTGGGGTCATGGGTTTACAATAGGCTTTAGTATTTACATGTTCCTTGCGTGCTTAGCTACTTCATGTTTTGCCAGAATCTAGCGACACTACCTTGATCACCTTCGAGCCTTGTGCCCAATCTATTTATAATAAGATATTATTGAGATGATAAACATTTGCGACTAATCATTGCAGTATTTTACGCAATAGTACCTACAAATTCGTTCCGAGCATTTTGGCACAGTTTTCGTCAGATGACCTACATGCATTCTTTGGAACTGCAACCGGTGACTTACTGCATAATTGTTGTTTTGATAGACCTTAGAAATGTATTTAAATCACCCGTGGTTTTAAGAATCTACCTTAAAGCTTCTTTAGGCATAGTCAAAAGAAATAAATCGTCCGTTACCGAAAGTCATTTGACTATTTAATAGAAATAGCAATCATAGGTCCATGGCGCGAGTGAACATTCCCTATACTACTATAACTACTACTACTATCAGTAACAATTCATAATTAGGAAGCATAGTATAGCATAAAGTATCACTGAATCCTGAAGCCAGTAGGAATACAGAAAAAAAAAAGTTTCTTCAATGATTAACAAAGAACTACCTACATAAGTATATTGCAAACACAGAGAAGGAACGAAGTTTTCGCGGTTTCATTCTTCATCCAACATAAATATACAGTCGTCTGCTGTATTTCGTGCGAAATCAGTTGCTCACAGATATAAAACTTGCTCACCCATTACACTGCGAACAAAATGTGTCATTTGCATTGTCGCAATGTTCAGTTATTATTTTATGCGCAATGCACAATGAGAGCAATACTGAATAACTTTAATCTTGTTTTACATTGTTTTATTAGGTTACTTACGGCTAAGTATTTTATGATTTTAAAGTAATGGAATAGCTAATAATAGCAGTAGTGCGTGTCGTCAATGAAAGACTAATAATATAAGACTAAGAGATAGTTAAAAAACTGCATAAATATTGTGTCTCTCCAAATTAGTAAAAATAAGCAAGGCACCATAAAAAAGCAATCAGGTTTATTGTTTCATAAAACACATGCAAAAAAAATCATGTATACTTGGTACATAATTTGTACTGACATAAGATAAATAACTTATAACGATTTTTGATTGTAACCGGGATTTTCTCGTGAAAGGTTGTTCTGATTCGACTCAGGGTTAAGTAAACTGTAAGTGACCGGAACAAATACGTTTAGCATTAATAATTTCAGAAGGTAATAAATTCCTTAATTATTATATTATAAAATACTGGCGACGCTTAATATATAAACAAGCTAACGACAGCTGTACACTCAAGGTTTAACGGTACGTACTCAATCGGTAGGTACTACTTACAAATTGCCTACGTTTATAAACCAAATTCGGTGCGGTTTAGGATATTATGATTTTATCGAGCGGATAGATGTCACTATATCGTTGATGTCTTTTGTATGGTGCCCGTAGCTACATGCGCGCTGTTTTTACGGAAACACTCCGTAAAAATAAAGCATGCAAACTCAATTACAAGGATAAGTAATAAGTATTTGTAATAAAGAAAGTATCTATAGGACTTATAGGCAAATATAAACAACAACAAAAATACGTTAATAATGCCACATGCACCGTACCGTTCCGGAACCAGACTGCTTTAAGTTATATAAAGCTAAAAATACTTTCATCGTTGCTCTTAATTTGACACGGATAAATATATAATGTGTTCAAGAGTATTGCTCAATCTTATGTGATTATTATGTGGTTTTTTTGTTGTTACGTTTACATATAAATGACGTTGATAAATTTTGAGGTTTAAGTAGTTTTATAATTTGCAAGCTTCTACTCATTAGGTATTTTAGTAGGTATTTTAGTTTTGTGTTATATACATTTACTGTAGAGATAGTTAAAAGTAATATAAGGATAGTTTGTTATAGACATTGTTTTCTATCTGTGTCAGGTGGTCCCGCGGATATTGGAAAAATATCCGGTACTTCCCTGGTAGGTACTACTTCGATTCGTCAAATAAATTATTTCATAATAATTTGCTATTTAATAACACTATTACAAAGATATTGTTAAAAGAAGTACAGAGCAAGAAGTATGGTTTTGTTTAATTACTAAACTAAAACAATATCGTTGTATGCTAATGTTTGAAAAGAACTACCTTTGTGTTTAACTAGCAATATTTACATGTACCAACTATCTTAAACACACGAAATTATGTTGTTAGGAATTGAAAGGCATGCTTAGCTTCATATGTAATGAACTGCAATTGACATTTATTTTGATTTGATCTGATCCTTGTCTGTGTAAAGTACCTACTTCCTCGAACCTGCCTGCCAGCCTCGAAACTCCAGTTATTATTATAGAACGAGTAATATACTCGTTCTAATACTATTACACCCTTAGATAATTCAAAGAAGAAAGATACGTTAGCTGCCTATCGCACGTGATCACAAAACCTTTGATCTACGTCACAGGATTCGTTTAGTCGCTTACGAAACATTGTCTTGTTTGCACGCGGTTCGACAACACAGCGGAATTCATATTGAGTACGTTTCACTATTCCTTTTGTTGGGTATTTAGTGTATGATAAAGTAATTGTAATTTTATACCCATACAATTACAATTACAATTAGGTGTTTACGTGTATTTTCATCTAGCTCATTTGCCTGTAACGCTATGTATCAACCTACTTGCTTAAACAAATTTTTATCAAATTTTATAATACCTCCGTCCACCCTTCCTTTTTATAACTGATTTCTACAACTAAACACCTTAAGCTTGTATGGAAGAAATCGCTACTTAGCAATAAGACCGCCTATAGTACATCTATTGTAAAGGACATAACAATAATAGACAAACGCAATAAAATAGCACGCCTCATAGATATTACAGTGGGTATGTAATAGAAATAGAAGATACTTTATTTATCGTCGGAGCTGCAACACAGAAACAATAATAACAAAGGAATTTGCCGAAAAAAAAAAATGTCCAAGTAATAATAACAAAAGAAATCTCGATGTAAAAAGGAAATAATTTGTGCGCAGTATGACGTATTTTGGAACGCACTCAGTCTATGCTGTGGTAGAAGACTTCAGCAAATGAATTTCAGTGGGTCCCATACGCACAATCTCCTCAATACATAAGACCGTAAAGTGAGTCCCAATTATTATTTATGCGAACAGTGTTATACGAATAAATGCTTTAAACCCATATTTCATTTTTTAAAACTTGAAATAAGTTTGATTGCAATGAAACTCAAATTCCGATCTTCATTGACATCGAGACTACCTACCAATTGCATATCACTTTTTCAGAAAGAAGAAGAAGAAGTGTTCAAATTTCGGATTGTGTCAGTTTTAACAGATTGACAAAGATAAATAACCTTTCTTTTTGTTGTTATCTTCTGTGATTATAGTGTTTATATAATCAAAGGTTATCTTGTACAATTACACAACAATAAATCAACGTTTAAACAACAACTACCATCTACTGCGATCACCAACCTGCCTGCCCAACGTGATGATTATGGGCAAATCCTCCTTTTTGTAGGAGAGTCCTTTAGTAGAGCAGTTGACTACTATAGGCTGTTGATGAAATAAACGTTTACACACTCATAACCCGGATTCTCTGTCATGGGTGGCATCCCTAAACATCATAAATAATGAGCAAGAGCAACAAACACCAATTTTTTCGCATATATTTCTGCCTCGGCTGGAAATAGATCGCAGGACTCTGCGTCTCGCTCTTCTAGCAGTCCATAGTTATAATTATCGTATACTAAACTGTATTTCTATACGTCACACAGACGTACCGTGTGAAGGACGGGAGTGTTAGCATAGATTATGGTTTTATTTAGCCACCTTAGTACACGCCTAATCACAATTTTTATTATTCAAATCGTATACTACCTGTTACGCTTACGGTGCGGTGTGTTGCGTAGGTACCAATGCTGTAATTTGTTTACGTAATTTAAACAACCTATGAACTTACGTTCATGGGTTACAAAAAGCACATTATTACTTTTGAATTTGCAAATTGTGTTTAAATCCAATTCACCCCTATCCTACTGATATTATAAACGCGAGAATGTGTTTGGATGGATGGATCGATGTTTGGTACTTTATCACGCAAAACTACAGAACATAAACTCTAATACCCTATTGTTTATTGTTACCCTGGGGCGTGGGGCGGAGATGTTGAGGGGAGCCGCACAGTGTACGAGTACATAATGGCCTAGGACGAATTACCTACCCACTAGAAATGACCATTTGTAGATGGAAAATGGCATTGTAGAAAGTTACGTAGAAGCTTTATTGCTTAAAATAGTATAAGAACCGCTCCAGGCATAGTGTCCATATAGTGTAACTCTTTGCGTTACATGCTTTTCTTATTTAATAATTAAATTTAAAGCATTATAAACTGCCACAATTTCAAACCGCCAAAATATTATAAATGTTACCACAGAAACTGCCTGAATTGACTTCCTCTGGGGTTCCTGGGTTCAAATGAAGAATTCGGCGATATTTTAAAGTTTCAGTTTCTAAAACGTGAAATTATGCTTCTCTGTGAGTGCCATTCCGCATTTTCATTGAAGGAGACAGTCCCAGCGCGCATAGTTTGATATTAAACTGCCTGGTCAAGTTGTACAAAGAAATACTTTAAATAAAATTATGTACGTAGCCCGGCTAAAAAATCAGACTTAATATTAGTGAACACTAGTTCGTTCATTTCATTACTGGCTCCTGGAGCACTTAGCTGAGTACCTATTATAGTTACAACATTTAATGTCATTCAAACGAAGTTATTTAGCTTAAAGACATCATACGTCGGTTAAAATCATCACCATTAATACGCATAATTATACTATGTGACGATTATTACTAGGATAACGGAAGGATTTTAATTAAAAGGGTTGCAAAATACTTATAATGTAACATGCATGCTTCAACAGGTTCCGGTAAGTTGGTATAAGTAAGTACGTAGCGTCGTATTTTAAAGAAATTAGATATTTTTATCGGTTTTAAACCATAAGGACGACTCGATGGCGCTGTCTGACGAGCCGCGGGTCCCGGGTTCGATCCGTTGCCGGGACAGACATTTATTTGGCAGATAAAAGATTGTACTCGAGTCTTAGGCGTTAAATTGTGTCGTGTTTTCTGCGTGTTCGCCATCCTCAACACATCTTAGTGCAGGGGTGTGAGTATGTAAGCGTTTATTATTATTATGCCTAATTACTTAGTACGAGAATGAACAAAGTATGAGCATAATTTTATGCCAAGTTGCGCATTGCATGTAAATCCTAAAAATACTATAAAAAATACAGTAATGTTTAATTTTAGGTCAATAGGAGGTACCTTGCACATACTAAAAACAAAAAACTAAAATTTGGAATAGGATTTCATCTTGTGATGCTTGGGCAATCCGCAACGTACCTTGCCTAAGACACTGAGATGTCGAGATTTTGCTTTATTTATATCAACAATTTGTTATGAATTGTACGAGAGACGATTAAAGAAACGTGGTTTATCCGTTAATTTCATTGTATTGTTATTTTAATAGAATAAAAATTGGTGTGTTAAAAACTAATAGAGTTTATCAAGAGCTTCAAGAAGATTTGTTAGAATACTCACCAGATTGGAAATATCCGACCACTAAAACAAGTAATATTAGGGCGATTATTGGTTGCATCTTGGGTATCTTCGGTGCTTCCGTTTTAATTAAATTAATATCACAGTAGATCACAATAATTGGAATGGCACTGTTGTTATTATGTCGGTGCGGTTTGAACGTCGCCCGAAGCACTGTGCCCGCGAGAGCCTGATGCTGGCGAGTGGCGGTCGGCACTCGGTGGTTGCATAAGTACCGCCCACTGTTGATACAGATTATCATTTGACGGACACCGACATCAGTAGGTACCTACTTTCACTGCATTTTATTCGCTGTGTTCGTTAATTTCATGGGGCCGTCCATCCAAATCAATACAGCTCTCACGGTGATTAGCGCGTAAATGCTCGAAGTTTTAGGCGTGGGTATAAAATAAAGACGCATTATTTTGTCTCCAGTGGTAGAACCTGTAACCGGAGGGGGGTATCACCTTGACATTCAAATATACCATTGTAGAGTTCGGTCTCCAGTGATAGAGTAATGTAACTGGGGCACTATCACCGTTACATTTAAATCTACCCTAGTAGTTCGGTTTCCAGTGGTAAATAATGTAACTAGGGGTGTATCACCGTCACATTAATATCTACCGTAGTAGATTTCGGTCTCAAGGTGGATGTGATGGTCAGCTAACTATAACAAAGTGAACCAACCATTTCTTTATTAGATGCAACGCCAGGCCAGAATGCGAAATTGTTTGGATAACTAATAGGAATAACTCACACTAACAGTTCTCTAACACCCAGTCCTGTGACTAACAAATACTAACTAATATTCGCATTAACACCAACAGACCTAACGGACTAATTAGCAATCCCTCGTACAGTCCTATTCAAAATTGGTCACAGATATGCATGGGCGGCAGTGGATAAATGGATGAACTGCATGACCGTTAGTTATCACAAAAAAAAAGAAAAGGTTTTGACCATTCCAAGCATTTTGCGCACATTTATACCCACGGATACAATCTTATTAGTTATTATATAGGAATAGCAATGTACGAGTATCTTTCACTACATTTTAATGGCACTTTAATTTAGTCTTAATTGCAGTCGGTAGGTCAGTCCAGGATCTGCAGGGGCCACTTGCCACTGGATGCCAACTTATTCAACTTTCGTCCTTGGATAAACTGAAAATAAAACCAACTGTCGAGTAAGGCTGAACACACACGTACCGACCCGACCCGATACGATATTTTCATTTTTATTGAATTTTAATAAAATATGTTCGCGGTCGCGGTTTCGATCTATATACGGTGAGTATATAAGCTTTGTATTTTTATCCCAATGATTTGATTAAAACTGGTATAAAAACATGTGTTATATGTGGGAAAAACCATGCCTGAGTGCTTTCTTACTTTAATCTATGATTATTGTATTATTTTCACAGACATAGCCCAAGTCCTCCAATAAAGTGCAAATAGTCACAGACATGACAAGCTAATAATATATTATTAATATGTATGTTGATGAGGTTTTCCTCTACTCGTGGCTCATTTCCCACGTGACAAACACGGAGTCTCCCAACACCTTGGCTAGAATGGTAACTGTATGTATGGCTGCTTGTTTTTACACAATGTGTTCATTTATGTTGCAATTAAGTTTGTCACAATATGGCTTGGCTACTATTCCGGTTGCTCCTTATTACTATCGGAATAACTTCGGTGGGTATTTTCCAGAGTTGGATTATTTCGGGTGTGATCTTAACTGAGTGTGATGGTGTAAATGATGTTTGTTCTGCTTTTCTTTTAATTTCTTCTAAAACTTATGTTGAAAAGCATCTACGTGATAATATGCTGCGTACTTGATTGGATAGTGTGTTTCCGAAATTTTCTAGACTTTGTGTTGTGTGGGATTCTATTTTTAAAAAGACTTAAAAGTCTTTTAGACAGGTCCTCCGGCTTAAGCTTTGAAATCTTTCTTGCTTTCTTCTAGAATCATCCCACCCTGTGGTCGATACCAGTGTATCGGCAGAGCATGTGGGAGAAACATCCCTGCCCTGCAATGTATCACCGGTAGGTTCAACGGCTGTAGCATCTGGAGACCTATCCCAAAATTTAACTATGTGAAGACGCAATAAGATGTTTTTACCAAGCAGTGTTAGAGAGGAGGAGGAGGTAGTGAAAGAGGGAGAGACAAGCTTTCATTCTTTACGTTACTACGATAGAGTGCTTATTTGGTAAACTCCTAATAGCCCTACAGGAAGTTCATCCATACAGCGGCCATATTTGTAACATGATGCATGTTGCTTAGACTTTTTTGATGTGTGTAGTATTGCGATTCTGACCAATTTTGTCGTCTCGTCGTTTAGTCTAGACAGAGGAGAACGCGTGCGCTTGCCGAGTCCAATGCTATGTGGTCTAACTTCTGAGGTCATAGGTAGGTACATCATCTAACTACATCATGAAATTGACATAAGGCTGAATTAAGCTGACATCTGCCAACATTCATTTACAAGATGTAGATGGCGTTGACACGTTAGCAAATTGACAGATCCATACATACCTACAAATACAACTTACTGTCCACAACCTGCTTCAAGCTTATAGTGCTTCTGTGGATTCGTGTATATTTGTTGTGTTATAGTGATTACTTGATAACACAATAATCTAATTTGAAATAGATTGTCTAAACAATAAAACTTTTAGTTGCCTGTTCCACAGTTGTAGTTAAATTAGTATCTGCTTAGTTGTATTTACAATTAATCATGCATAAGTCAGAGAAAAGACCGCAACCTAAAGTTCTGCTTGAAGAATTTCGTGTAAAGGTTGTAATTTTGTAGTAAAAATAATGCGCATTATATTACTGCAAATCTTATATAATGGAGGCTTAAATTATTGAGACCTTACTTGGGCTCTGGATGTTTTCATACTACATGCATAACCTAGTATTTGCATGTATAAACAAATACATGTTTCGAAACCAATGCTGTCTAATTTGTTAAATTAGAAATTGATTATAATATTTTGTTGACAGAATGCTCCTGAAGACTACGGTATGGCTGATGAAAAATGGGATTCTAAAAAGTTTGTGAAAAATTTTCGCATTGTTATCGTTCGCATGGAGAATTTTGAAATGGAATTTGATTTAATTGGCATACAGCCTGCCTTTGCGAATGCCTTCCGGAGATTAATGTTGAGTGAAGTTCCAAGCATGGCTATAGAAAAAGTTATGATAAAAAATAACACATCAATCATACAAGATGAAGTTTTAGCTCATAGATTGGGTCTGATTCCTCTCAAAGTAGATCCGAGATTGTTTGAATTTCGCCCTGAAGGTACCTACAGTTAATAATTTTTTTTATAAAATTATTATCTAATAATATGATATCAAAATGTAATCATCCATATTCAAAATCGATATTTACTTCCAGATGCTACTGAAGGAACAGAGTTTGATACACTTGAATATTCTCTTAAGGTTAAATGCACTATAAATAGGTCACAACCAAAAGATTCCTACAGAGCTGAAGATTTGTATGAAAATCATAGTGGTATGTTTAAAATTATTACCTATCTATCTCTTGATAATTTACAATGCTTTCTACCAACTATTTAGGATTCTTATCAAGCAGTCTCATTGTTTTATTTATTTGTCTGTTACAGTATACTCATCGCAAATAAAGTGGTCTCCTATAGGCAACCAAGCATCAGTTCATAAGGAAGCAGGTGTAGGCCCAGTGCATGGTGATATCCTTATATCGAAAATGCGACCCGGCCATGAATTAGACCTTCATCTAGTTGCAGTCAAAGGCATAGGCAAAGATCATGCTAAATTCTCTCCAGTAGGTTGGTATTATTTAATTTATAACCACCCCTAACACAATAGGGCAAAAGATATTGAGGGATTGAGATATGGTCTTATTTAATTATGATGATGAGTAGTGTCAGGACATGATTTACCAAATTCCTAGAAGTAGGGCAATGACACAATTTAGTGTACCTTGATGGTATACAATAAGTTTTTGAACAAAAATAACCTCCAAAACCTAATGAATTATTATTAGTAAATAAGATATATAATTTATGTAAACTGGCATATTAAAAATACAGTAACCTACAATAATAAATAAATTTTGTAACCTACATAAAACTTCAAATGTTTTATTTTTCAAATTTGATTACTTTTAGCTACAGCATCTTACCGTCTTCTGCCTAATATCACATTAATGTGTGATGTGACTGGCAGTGAAGCAACATTACTTCAAAGCTGTTTCTCCCCTGGAGTCATTGGTATTGATTCAGAGGGTCGAGCATTTGTCCGAGAAGCCCGTTATGACAGTTGTAGTAGGAATGTTTACCGATATGAGGACATCAGGAATGCCGTTATACTTAGCCGAATAAGGGATCATTTTATATGTAAGTGCGCAAATTGGTATTGTTATAAATATTATTCTGTAAAAGCAAACTTGTAGCTTGTTCTTTGAAGTAAATTTGCACATATATTTCTTATAATACTTTCATTGACTATATATTATGTACAATGTGTGTTGGATTTGTTATGTATTTTTAATGTTATTAATGCAAATGCCCATTTACATGCAGCCACTACCACTGCCACCTGTGGACATGCTTGTCACCAATCACAAACAGGATTTTACAAAGGGACTGTTAGTGTAAGTTAGTCCAGTAAGTATTAGCTGTTAATATGAATATTACATAATTGGTTTAATATTCATTAATAGTATTTTGGACTATGCACTGTTAGTTAAAATTAGTTCTGTTAGTATTTATTAGTAATAATCCAGTTAGTAATCCTTAGTATTAGTCCCATTCGAAGCTCGTCACAGATGTCTTGCTACCCCTGATGGCAATGATGATCACTTGTATAAATGTAACCAGCAATCAACATCTTTCTGTTGTGAACACAATTACTTCAAAACAATAAATATTCCATGGCAGAAATGGGTGTAGCGTTGGTACCGCCCCAAGCAAGCGATACAGATTCTAACACCTGTATGCCTCTGGACAACAACAATGCGACTTTATTTACGAAAAGTTCAATGTTATTATTAACTAGCTTTGCTACACTAATTCTTAAGTGCCTTATAATGCCAGTGCTATGACAAATTATATTTTATAAGATACCACAGAGACTTGTCCATAGTCTTATGAGAACCTCTAAAAGAAACCTAAACTTCAGTCAGCAACATGTGAGTAACAATATAAAGTTGATCTGCTAGTGTGGGATATGGGCCAATGGCCTAAGAAACATGAAACATTATGCAGAGACCCAAGATTTGCTGTCCAAGATATGTAATAGTGGTATAATGATACTTAAAATTGTACAAAAGAGATCTCCTTGCTATTCAATTACAATAAAAAATAACTTCAAGGAACTCAAATGCGTAAGTATGGTGTGTATAAAATAGTGATATTTAGTTATATTACCTCTAAATCTGGTACAAACAGAAAACTAGTCTGAAATAATAATGTTAAACTAGGTCCAGTAACTACATAGGTAGTGGTCCATATACCACTATGATTTACTTACATAAGCACTTCATTTATTTTAACAAAATTAAACAATGGAAATGTTTGTTTCAGTTAATGTGGAGTCTGTTGGAGCGATGCCACCCAGTGTCATATTTGTTGAAGCTGTGAAAATATTACGAGATAAATGTAAATCTTTATTAGATGAATTGGATAATTTTCAATGATTAACTTTTAGTATAGAGCACTTTAGTGAAATTATTTTTAATTAATGTGGTTCTGTAAATTGCTATTATACTTTTATACTTCCAAGATTTTTTGCAATAACTTAACAAAGTGTTTTTTTTCCAACAATCCAAAAAAAGCTGTATGAATAATTAAAATGTTATTACCACAGAAAAAAAAATATATTTTCTGAATTACAAACTATAATGACTTATTATTACAGAAAGAATAAACAACTCACTACATTACTTATTTCTAAATACATGTATATTTAATCTAGAATACCTATTTACAATCATCAATGAATCTTATGACCTAATACTAGAAAAATGTTACTCTAGTGTACATTGCTAATGTATGCAGGAAGAAAATGTTAAAGTAGTATTTTAGAAGAGCTAAGGTTTAAAGTAGGTGCAAGTGTGCTTAGAGTGATTTTACTTTTAGTAGGTATGTTAATAATTTGAATATGCTACAATTTTCTAAAAAACATATATAAATATGAAGTCTTTATCAGCCATTAGTAGCATTTAACAATATATTGTACAGACTTTCTATAAGATTTGCATAGCATTCATCAACAGATTTTAGAGGACAAAAGGTGAAAATGCAAAGTAATAATATAGTGATGGCCATATTATTAAGAACAATTTACAGTTAAAACAATTTCTCATATTTTTCGTGTTTCTACTTATTTGTCATTACTTAATTTTATTTTATAATAGGCATGGATCAAGTAAACTGCAATTAGGAAAACAGATACAAAATAAACTTAAGCTTTTAACAAGCGTTCATTTATTTTAAATTGTTTACAGCTATAAATGGAGTTAAAGTCACATCAAAAACAGTCTAAAATAATAATAATGAAACATATTCAGCATTCTTAATTATTTGAACTTGTGAAGCTTGGCTCTGATGTGAGGTCCATGTGGTGTACCTCCACCATTCAGCACTCGAGCAGCATGGTGGAGTATGCTTCCGGTCTCCTCAGTTGTGAGATGAGACCTTGACATGACCTTAAGTGAGCCGCTAATGTGTTGTAGTTAATATTATGATGTGGTTTGAGAAAATTTTTCTTTATATAAAGCATTCTTTATTATAATATGGCCACCGCTGTTTACAAGAAACCAGATTACAACTGTACATATTGTCGGTTAAATATTTTTGGAAAATTATACTATTAACAGCCAAAGAGAGACTAATATCAAATGAAAGTTGATTGCGTCAAGAGTCATTTCTCTACTATATGGCTATCCACCATTTTTATAAATTTAATAATCAAAATAAGTTAAAAAAAGTGAGATAAACATATGAATATCATCCTGTAATCTTTTTAAATGATACCACTTTTATATTTAACTGACACTATATACCTATTTAATTTATACTTTAATAAGTATCTACAACATTAGTTGCATGATTAACTGGATCAGTTGAATACCACTTAAACACCACATATACTAAACTCAATATTTAACATTAATGTATTATTAACAAAAGCTGCATATAACATAAATAAAGCAGACATAACATGGCAAAAATTCAGCTAAATAGTTGCTTTAATCGAATTAGATGAATACATAAATTACATAATAGTTTGATGAGACAATATGCAGCAATTTATCTCATAAAAGTTATTTTATTTCATGTTCATGGATCTTTAAGGAGTAAGAAGAACTCTGGAAATGATCACTTATAAATACTAAATCTAACAGAGATTTTTCTGTATACCATAATACCAGGCTAACCTGCAACTGTACCAAATAGCATCGTCATGCCACATCCAATTTAAAGTTAACATTATGTGGAACTTTATCCAAACTATATGAATGCTACTTATTTATTTCAGACAATCTGTTACAGCTGTGTTAAAACTATTCATTTATAGAGCGATTTGAGTGACTACTGGATGTATCACAAAGACTGACATAGCATCCACGGCCCACTCTAGCTCTCCTCTGCCCTTTAAGCATATTGGCAGCATGTTCTATGCGCATCACGAGCCTGTGTTGGTTTTCCAATCGTTCTAAGCATTTTTTGCAAATCGTTTTTGGCAATGGATCTGAACGAGATACCTGCAAACAAAGATGTACAAATTCATAACGATACTCTGACCTATTAATGCTATGAATAACGTAGTAATTTGAACAATGATAAATGCTGAAAATGTAAGACTTACATTAATGGAGAGATATCTATTGATTTTCTCAGATATACACAAACGTATGCCCTCCTCTCCATATATGTGCAGCACAACACGATGCATTTCCGAACACAATCGACAAATAAATCCTGTTAATACACCCTTGGCCAAACTCCCCATTATGATTTCTTCGCAACTTAATCAACAAGGATTTATCAAAAATAAAATAACAAATACTATTTTTATTAGTAAACCAGAAACCAAGAATTAATGGCAGCTCTGGCTCTATGATCTATGATCATCAACTATTAGAACTTTTTTAATTCTAGATCTTTTTTTTTTACGTCCCGGAAACCAGCAGTTTGATACGCGGATAAGACCATAGACAAACGAATAATCTATCTTAATAAAGACCACAACATTTGAGTAAAAGTGGAATCCATACTGTATATCTTTTATTGATACAAATTAATATACATTGGAGTGTGGACCTCTCATCTCTTTTCTTCTTTTTCTTTCTTTGAGCCATGAAAGAAAGAGAAAAATGGAAAGTACATAATTTTGTGCCTCAGGACAATAAATCCAGGGAGCATATCGCACGCTTAGATCTCATCTTCTTGATATACAGACCTAATAAGACATAGGCTCGAATTGCGGTACGCATACTCGCAGGCTTCTGTTAACGTTATCTATGATTTCAAATTGAAATTACAAAGAAATGCGCCTTCTTTATTGACACAGCGTAACATGGCTATTTTTCATTGTTATGTTTTTGCACCGAATAAAATAGCAGACATATTTTTTGTTTGTCCCAATAATCAACTTTTTTGAGTTAAGCCCGTATATTACTAAGAGTGCGATATTTTGAGTAACTTAACAGCTTTGCTCAAAAACATGCTAGGCTACTTAGCATGAGCCTAGAATATTCCACTCAGGGGTTTTCTAAGTAAATAGCACACATACTTTATATGTCATTTAAGCTATATTGGATAGTCATACACCAAAAAAAATCAGAAATGGATCACCCGCCTTACTTTACATACACCTATGTGAACTCAATTACAAAATAAAATAATGCTGCTAAACATTTAATAATATACAAAATTAACAACAATAAAAACACTGACATTAACAATAATACAATATATTTTAGTTTTTATTGCACGCTTCCATTTGCTAACAATTTCTCAATTCTTGAAGCATTCTTATGGACAGAAATCTTGAGATCTGTAAGTTTTTCATGTCTATCTTCTATGTCCGCCGTCAATTGTTTCAGTTTAGAGTGAACGGGTTGTAATGACTCGTCATTCGCACTAAAATATCAAAAAGGCTTGATAAAACGACTAACATATTTTCATTCTTAGTATAACGATCGCCTTCAATATAAATGCACGATTGACTGCAACCGATAGTTGCCTACAGCAGGGCACGTCTCTCTCAATAACTGAGAAGGCCTGAAGCGTACTCCACGTGACGGGGTTAGTGGCAAACCCGAGTGTTGGAAGTTTTTCAGGCTGCCGGAAGGTCCCCGATCAGGCTTAACAACCGATAACTACGATAATATCCGGGACCGGCGAATGGGCCCTTCGAAGCACGGAAACGCCCAAGAAATGTTGCCACTAGCGGTCACCCATCCAACTGCCGACCGAAACAACATAAATGCTTTGTGTACCTAAAATAATGATGCTATTATATATAGCTGGACTTTTCTTGCGGCTCGGCCTGTGTTCAAGTCGTTTTTCCATACAAACTTTCATCCCCTATTTTAGCTCCTTAAGTGTGGAATTTCTATATATAATTTTTTAGAGGAACTTTACAGGTTTTAGATTTTCCCCCCCAAAAGCTGGGTACACCCATGCCTACATAGATATATACATACAACCACACATACACACAGGTCGAACAGAGAACCTCTGTTATCTAAGTCTGTCATTACAGTCCAGACGAAATAAGTGGATTCATGTTAAGACAGCATTATGTATACATTTAATTTGTGTTTATTTGATTTGATTGTGTAAATACTAACGCTTTCTGTTTTAATAAATCCTTTGATGTTTCTTCATATAATTTCATCCATTGCAGTAATTCTTGACGCATGACCTCAACATCTTCCTGAATATGGTCCATTAATTTACCCAACGGATTAGCTGTACGAGACAGAGCTTGAACACTGAATTTTAAATTTTCCATTTCTTGGATATACACATCTGGCGTTTTTTGTGTTCCAAACTGCCACTCCTAAACAGAAATGTATATGACACATGATAGTTCGAAAATATCGTAAATAAGAAATACATATTTTTAGGTATGCAGTATTCTATGAAATGACAAACACCCACGCGCGGCTCACTGCAGAGCACGAGTGTATAAAAATAAATAAAATAGGATAAAGTATCCTCGTTGGACCAATTTACTTATTTTTCCTTGCAGCACTTCCATCACAACAAAAAGGAACGCAAATCAGCTGTCCGCCGCCAGTACACGACCGCGTAGACGTTTCGCAAGCGCGTGCCACAAAGTCCTATGATTTGTGTCAAAATTGGCCTATACAAGCGAAGCCAAACGCTCTATCCACAATTACACGTTTGAATTTGTGATGACTTGTCGAGTTTTGCTAAGCGTGTGGATTCGGCATAATAAAACCATAATATTTGGATAATAAAGTACCTACTATTAATTTTAGTGTAGTTTACTGAAGTTATTAAAAACGTGTAAAGTATAAATACCTGAAATTATGGTGCCAACTTACGATTTCAGTCCTTGAAGATATTTGTGAAAACTCTTTTTGAGAATCCAATATTTGTCGGACCAAGTGACTTTGATTACTTAAGCTACTGTGGTCTTCGTTTTCTAGTTGCCCTTGTAAATCGTCTTTTAAAGAGTTTTCTATAATAATGCTGGTTTCCTCCTCCTAAAAATTAAATCTTAGATAATATTTCTATTCAACCCACGACCTTTATGTTAGTGGACAAATAAAGATACTTTCCTCTTCATGAACAGCATTTTCGCTAATAATATTAACTTTACCTAAAACAATATTTTCAGCATCACTAATGATATTATCACTTTTATCCCTAAGTCGAGGTGCACCTGGTCTTGAAGAAGATGGTCTTACACTTGATGGTCTTAATACATTTGGACTCTTAATATCCTTTTTATCAGAGCCGTTCGCAAAGGAAAGTCGACTTAATTCTTCTGTTTTTTCGTTAAAAGCTTCGGTGACACAAGTATCTACTGCATTCAGAGTTGATAGATTTTTAGTATCTTTAAGGTCCAGTTGAATTTCCCCATTATCTGTCTGTCCTTTCTTATTTATTGAGAGATGGTCATTAATATTGTTGATTTCAAATTCATCTGGCTGGTTATTTTTTATAGATGTATCAGCAGATGTTGGTTTTGAAACACATTCATTAGTTTCTAATGATTCCTGTTTTTCAAGTTCACTCGTAGTCAAATTGAATAGATCTTGTGAGCGAATGTTTGGCTGTGAAAGTTTATCTCTTGAATTTGATTCTATACTTGAAGCAGCCGTTTTTTCACTTGCTACTATATTTAATTTTTCAGTATGTTTTGGAACATTATCTGGTATTAATTTTTGTTGAACTGATTTTGTATATTTTTGTTCAATTATCAGTGGATGTTTTTTCCCCTCTTGATTTGATCTTTCTGGTTTTTTGAGTACCTTTGATAAAGTTTTCTTTGGAGGTGATTCCTTCCTATGTACATTACTTTCTTTAATTTTAGATTTGTTTTGAGTTTGCCCATCTTTCTCATTAGATACAAATTTTTCACTACTTCTAGCAGTAAGCTTTTTGGAGTCAATATTCTTCGTAGGTTTTATATTTACAGATTCTTTGCCTTTCTTGTCATTACTTGAAGGTATTTTAAGCCCAGCTTTGAACTGTTTAACTGCTTCATCTGACGAGAGATTTTCATCTAATGCTAGTGCAAGGCATTGCAATAACTCGTTTGTCTTTGCAGACTCCTGTCCTGCCACTATTTTGGATGATTTCACTGATAGTGGTTTGCCTGTTGTCAAACCTGTCGAGAAAATGTTTTATTAACTTATGTAACAATTATGAAACGATTTGATTGCTGGCCCTCATTACAATACACGTAGTATTTTACGTGAAAATACCTTTATTTAATGAAATATCTAAGTATTTTATGTACTTAACACAAATTATATTAATTAAACAAGTTAATTTGAAGGAAAGAGGTACCAAATATTATCCATACTCACTTACAACTGATATTACTTTGTTTAGAAACAAAATTTTGCTTTCCCTGTGTTTAACATTATCGGAAATTAGTTCATTTTCTTCAAACAATCCCTCAAAAAATCCTTTACTCTTTAGTACCTATAATTAATCCATATATTATATTACAAAATGAAACTATATTCTTTACTAGTTAGCACCTTTTTTTTTTAACGCCGGTTAAAGCATTTACCCATCCCGCCCAGTCCTACAGGAGCTGGGTGGGTATGTGGGACTCGCCAGCAAGCCGGAATACCCACTAAAACCCAGCGGCACCATCAACGTTAGACAGAGACACCACGGGATCGCTTACGCACTACTACCGTCGTGCGCCTTTGTGGCCCCTACGTGAGATGCCTGTATGACGACGGGATATGGTGCGCGAAGCGCCGTCTCCGTCCCCCCGGTCTACTCATCTTGCGGATTGGGTCAGCGAAGGCACTGGCCTCTCTTGCCCGCTCCGCGGCCTCCTTCAGGGCTATGACGTCCTCGCAAAATAATAATAATAATAAGCGCTTACCACACTCACACCCCCGCACTAGGATTCCCTGTGTTGCGGGTGGCGGACACACACACAGAAAACACAACATTTAATTTAACGTCCAAGACCCGAGCACAAACATTTATCTGCCAAATAAATGTCTGCCCCGGCCGGGGATCCAACCCGGGACCCTCAGCTCGTTAGTCAGGGTCATTAATCAACGCGCCACGGAGTCGTCAAGGAGGCTATGGCCAAATCACCCTCGACCTTGGTAGGAGCGGGCCTCGTAGGAGCCAGTCAAATCCGATATTCCACAGAACCGGACCCAGCACCGACCCCTGTGGAACACCGCACCCGACATGTGGCTAAGACAACAGTCCGTCACATTCCCACAGAACCTCCCTGTCTTGGAGGAACGCGGTCAACAGCCTCCCGAGGTATCGTGGTACTCTGTGGTACCGAAGTGCTTCCCTCTCAGCGCGCGAAGCGTCTCAAAAGGGAGGCTGTTAAACGCGTTCACGACACCGCCAGGACAACGTCCCCCTTTCCACCGCCCCCATAGATAAGTCCTTCAGGGCAACTAAGGCGTTAATTGTCAAGCGACCCGTCCTGAACCCGTATTGCTTCTCGGATAGGCCAGGGCCAACCTCCTCTAACTAGTTTGTACCTGCGGTGCTACTAAGTTTTACAAATTATGGTTATAATAAACTGAAGGCTTTTCTTTTAAAAACCTTGATTAATGAAACATTATAACTATCAACAGTGACTGTAGCGAACTTTCAAATGTAGGTTAAAATTTGCAGGCTCTAGGCATACCATTGCATGCTTAGAAGCCAAAGAATGTTTTTTTTTGAGATATAGTTTATAAATATTTCGTATAATTTGGCTGAACTATGATTATGTTTGAGGATCAAGTCAAATCAAACGTGTATCTTGAGAGCTTTCTTGGCTGGCTCTGCATATTTTATAAACTACTAAAGATAGAGCCGAACAAAGTACTAACTAATTGTGAATCCCAAAAATATGTACATAAGATTCGCGATAAGGTACTTATAATACCTGACTATAATATATCATCAACAACCCATCATGGGCCCCCTATTGAGCACGGGTCTCCTCTCGAATTAAAACGGTTAGGCCATACTCCACCACGACGGCCAAATGCGGGTTGGCAGACTTCCCATGCCTCTGACAACATTATGGAGAACTCTCAGGCATGCAGGTTTCCTCACGATATTTTTTCCTTGCCATTTAAACATTACAATAATATAAGTCGTAGTAATTATTGTACAAAAATTTAAGTGTTTCCACGGAAAGTCCAGTTTTGAAACCAATTTGGCTGTCATGGATCTGAAGGTGTTTGATAAGCTGGGTGTTAAGCAGAGTGTGAAACATCTTCGAAATTATTGTGGCAAGCAATATCGGTCTATAATTGCTTTTATCGCTAATGTGTCAATTCTTGCTCTTCACTATTGGCACCACTAGGTAGCTATAATATATAATCATAGTCGGTACATACATTTCTTCAAACTAAGTATGTAATAGAGTACGTGTACGGATACACTGGAGACTTTGGTAACTTTCCACCGCCACAAGTTCCTTACTTACATTTCTGCTGTGAAGCAATTTTAATCGAGAAATAAAAATTGTAATGAATAGCCGTTCCCGCACTACTTGTGCTTGAATTATGGATTATTATTTATACCATAACATTTTAACTACATTCATAATAAATGTGGACGCTATTTAGATTTATTCGAGACATTTAAATTATGTAAGTATAGAATTCGATCAATACTTACTGAAGTCACAATGTCATGCAAGAATCTGAAAGGTGGCTTTCTCAGTAACTTATCACTTAAAGGAGGACGCTTTACATACTTTCCTAAAGATAACTGAGTTGCTTTTATAATATTTGCATCTAATTCGTCTTCCATTGTTCATAGTTTAGATTGTTATGATTGTACTCTGTTTAAATTATACCGCTGCAAAGAAAATAATAAAATCACTACGAACTACGACTCCCGATACGATAAAACAGAATAAAACCCTCGAAATTGACACTCGCCGTGACTAGTTGTTTGTTTACCAAACCGTTTCCATAGCAACAGCTAATATTGGTCCCACTCACAGCCGTTTTCTCAAACGATACTAAGGCCCATATTAAAGACCGATGTCAGTTTCGCCCTCAAGTGCGATATCAGCTGATACGCTCTTAGGGTGTGGTTTGCATCTTAAGATCGGCGCTATTTAATATCACATATCAACAGCATTTCAAGTTCTAAATTTAGGGGATTCTCTTGTGACGTACCCCTAAGCTTAGGGGTCCCTTAGTACCAACCCCTAAATATGTTTTAGGATTGGTTTTTAAGAGACCCTTAGGGTATAGTAAGGGGTCCCTTAAATTTAACTTAAGAGCTGAGTTTCATTCAATAAATAATACTAACTCAGCTGACATCGGGAGCTCAAATAATAGCTCAAGTTTTGTTGTAATTTGTTCAGCAACTTAACTGTATACTTAAGAACCTCCTTAAAACTGAGATCGGTTTATTGATACACACGCGCGCGTACCAAACCTATGGCAATGCGGGGTTTCCTAACCAACTCACTTTTCATCCCTCAAACCACAACGACGACATAAACTGAGTACCGTGTACCAAGTTGCTTCAGATCACGGCACTTTACCGGGACCCGGAGAAATTATTGTTCCTCTTCTGATTTGTGGTTAAAACCTTCCAGCTCACTTATCTATTCGGTGTCGCTGTAAAAGCAAGTAGAGCCCATCAGCATACGAGTATTTGGCTGAGCACACACCTACCGACCCGACCCGACAAAGTAAGAATTGAAATCGGTCGCAATAAATACACAACCCGACACGACATGTCACGACAATTTCATTTTATTGAATTTTAATATGTTTTCAGTCGCTATCTCAGTTTATATTTTGTGGGTAGTTTAGAAGTTCGTAAGCTTTCAATATTTATATCAACATTTAATTAAAACTGATATAAATGAATTTTTAGCAATTTTATAAATAATGTGTAATGTGGCTGAGCCGAAACCAAGACCGACTGCTTACTTTAATCTATGGTTATTGAGCGACATTCCATCCACTATTGTTATTTGTCAGGCATAGCCCGTTTTCTCCAAACTAAGTTTTCTAAGTGAAGATCGCCACCAACATGATGGTTAAGAATTGAAATCGGCTGCAATTCGAGTCAGGCGACACAGACCAAAATTTTATGAAAGTAAGAAGTATTCCCCATTTCAATTGTTACTTTTTTCGGGTCGGGTCGGGTCGGTAAGTGTGTGTGCTAAGCCTAGCGAGCTGACAGAGGTGGAATGGATTAGGAGTGGGTCTCGCTTTAACTTATTATTATGGTAATGCTCGGTACACTTAGCGTGGATTTTTATTGAGTCTATTTTGATAGCGATTTCAATTTTGGTGGTTGAGTTATAGTTTAATTTAATGCAATTTAACCCAAGTTGATCCGCGTTTGTCCAAGTTAACATATGATAATACAAATAAATATGAATAATAAGATGATGCGAATAATTCGTGCTAATCCGAGTAACTCCGAGTTAATTCATTCTTATTAATGAGTAATGTAAATAAGTAATTTAAATAAGATTAACGACTGTATTGTCTCATTAATTTATCTCTTATGTCATGGTCTCCCTACTAGAGCGGGACACAATTCTGCAGGGCTCGATGCACTCCAGTCTGGCACAGTAAACAAACACGGAGTTAGGTACCTATACTGTTTATGGTATGCCTTCTACATTAAACAATACTTCACTATTGATAATATAACGCAATGACGTTTCTAACGACATTGATATAAAGTAACTCATTCATTTGCAAATATTTTCATATTCTGCCATCATAGCTTTGCTAAGACAGCTCAAAACCATAGAAGCCAGGTTAGTTTAAATCAAAGAAAAGTCAAAGGTACGCCGCCATATTGAAATGTTGTCGAGTTGTCGTAATCAAACCATAAGCAACTATCAAAAGTGACCTAGCGCCTGGGTGAAAGTAATATCAAATTTGTGTTCCCATAATTTGTTAACAAATACATAAATTCCCAATAAAACTTAAAATTTTAGAATGCCGCTAAAACGTAAAAAAGTTGGTCGTTCTCGGAAATCCAGCATTAAGGTTATCAAGGAGGAAAACGACGAAGTATATGCTTGTGAAGTGTGCGAAACAACATTTGACACGAAACTCTCACTAAGAGTGCATAGAAAGAATTGTGAACCGCAGAAATCCTTGTTAATTACTGCAGATAGTATTGCTAAGGTAGAAACCAATTCCTAATATTATCGCTCATTATTGCCGTCTTTATACGTTTATGTCTTGGGTGATTTGTTGTATATTTACTTGTGTAATTAATTACATTATGCTTACTGGCAGTAAATTGTATACAAACTTTGTGACCTGAATCTTGGTGGAAGTAGCGATGACCAGGCGCTACATTGCTCCTCGTCTTCGTTTGATGTTTTCACTTATTTGTTGCGGTCTAATTTATTTCAGGCCAAGTATACATGCAGCGATTGTAATAAAAAATTCCGATTCAAAGTTAGTTATGACTTACATATCAAAAATGATCATGCTAAAGGTCCAGGCAGTGTGGCCTGTAAACAATGTCAAGTTCGTTGTCCAGATAAAAAAACCCTTAAGAATCACATAGTTAACATCCATGAAAGGACAATTTATGAATGTGAACATTGCCACAAGAAATTTGTCAGACGTTCCCATGTTATACGCCACAAATCACAGAAGGGCTGTGATGGAAGAGGAGTATCAACTTTTAATTGTGAAGTGAGTATAAAATGTTGCTGCTAGCATATTTATTTATTACAAGTCTGCCCGCAGCTCTGCCTGCTTATTATTCCACTAATCTATCCCACAGAAAATGTTAATTTTTCTGGGATAAAAGTGGCCTATGCCATTCTAATTAAAAAAATGCTAATGCACAAAATCACGTTGATCCGCCGCTCTGGTGCAGCGTGAAAGATGGATCAAGCAACAAACACTCTAGCATTCATAATATTAGTAAGGATTATACCTATAACATTAATTAGTGGAAACAAAAATTGGAAATAAAATATATGTAAAACCTGGACCTGGACTATGGAATGAATAATTAAAACACCTATTTAAAATTAAACGCTAACACATGCACACCCCACACTAGGAGTCCCTGTGTTGCGGGTGGCGGACATATACAGAAAACAATCACAAACACACCCAAGACCCGAGTAAACACATTTATTTGCCAAATAAATGTTTGTCCTGACCGCGGATCGAACCCGGGACCCACAGTTCGTCGGTCAGGGTCACTAACCAAGGCACCATGTTGTCAAATTGTTCCAAAATTTTGCATTTCACAAATGAAATTACAAAATTCATTGGTTTATATCTGTTGTTTGTAGTGCATAAGAAAACACTTAAGTATTATTTCCTTTCTTGACAGATATGTGATGCAACATTTACCAGAAAAGACAATTTAATTGTGCATCTCCGTTATCAACATATAGTCAAAAATGCTTATTTGTGTAAGCATTGTCCATATCACACTCAAAGCTTTTCCAGATTCATTATACACTTCCAAAGGCAGCATTCCGGTGAGCATTATTGTTTTATAAACATTTTTTCCCAGGTGGTAGAACCTGTATGTTACTAACCACTACTAACCGGACTATCTCTAACACCAACTTACAGGACTTACAGGCACTAACAGTCCTGTCTCCCGTAGTCCTTATACTATTTTATGGGAGTCTCTTAGTCCTTATATGAATATTGACCATCTAACTAAATAAGAATTATTAACATCTCATACTAACTGGACTAACATCCCCAGTTCCTTTTACGGACCGTATTTGAGTTTTGTCAAAAATGTCATAGGTGGCAGAGGATGGGTGGAGGCTGCATGGTCGATTGCTATCTTATTCACATTAATATATTAATTTTCATTACATTTTAATCTTTTAAGGTTGACATAAATTAAATCTCATTTGCTTTAATGGTGAAGGAAAACATCTCTAAAGAAAATGTGCACTTCTAAGAAATGTTTTGAAAAGTGCAAAGTCTGCCAATGAAACTACTGAACCAACATGGTGGCCTTACCCCTTTGCATTCAGTGAGCAGACCCCATGATTAGGAATGAAGAAAGAAAGATGTATCAAACTTGCCTATGTCGAATATCATAAAGAATACTAATAAAAAATTGTGGTTTGATTTATTGTCTATGCCAAATTTACACATAACTGTAACTTTTATTGTAGACACACCACACACATTTATATGTGACCATTGTGGGAAGATAACAAGGTCAAGATCAGCAATGGCAAAGCATTTAGAAATACATGGAGAAAAGAAGTTTGAATGTAGTGTGGTAAGTAAAGTGTTGGTTGCTGTACAGTTAACTATTTATAACAGAACAGTCTCAAGCTATTCTATACTAAATTGGTTTATAAGAAATATACAATCCTCAGTTTGAGGATTGAATATACAAGAAAATTTGATGCCAAAACTTATCATATCCCAATGTGGTTTGTTGTATTGCTATAATTACTAGCAATTAAACAGATAAAAATACATAGAAAATGGAGCCACTGTCTGGGATTTGCATTTCTACAGATAGATAGACACAGTCATACTAGTTAAAAAAAGTATGTCTAGTTGAAAAAAGTATTCATATTCATATATTTATTCCATTCCGTGATATTACAGTCATCATGGACAGTAGGGCACAACTTATTAGAGGAGAGGAGCATTTTTTGTTGTTTGAATGCTTTTTTATTTATTTATTCTTTACAGTAAGTTACATTTATAATTAGTCATCAGTTTAGTTTAGATTTGGTTTAATATAATGTTGTATGATAGATTGTGTTACATTATTTTAATTATTATGTCCTACTTTTGCTACAATCATGTCAATTATTTTATTATAATATGTCATTAAAATTTTCCTGAATTTTATAATAGCTTTTGTTTTTAACCGGTTAATAAATCTCGTGTCATTTTTTACTCAGTATCATGTTAAATGGAAATGTTTTGAGTAGTTTAATGTCATTTGAACACATTTAATAGCAGACATACAGGCCAACAGACTGATTGTACTTAAGTGATTAACATCTCTGGACACTAGCTAATCTAGCTATGCTTTAGGTATCACAGGTGCATTACCAAAGGCACTAAAAAGACAGGATTTACACTCTTAAATCATATTATAGAAAAACTAAATGCATTTTATTCATATATTAGTCTCTATGACAGTAAATGTCGTGTTTACTTATTGTGTGATTTTTTTAATGATGTATTTAACTATTCTATAATGGACATATTTTATGTTATTGCTACTTTGGAAGCGCGTGATCGGTAAGTTATGTTATTGCTACTTTAGAAGCGCGTGATCGGTAAGTGCTTAGTCATACTGTAGTAACTGTATACTTATTTATTTTAATTATCATCGTAATGAAGAAGAACCAATAGATAAATAATTATGGCACTGTGGCAACTATGAGTAAATCTTTTTCTTTCAGTTGGTTTACTCATTTACACTTGCTGATTTTTTTTCTATGATTCCTACAGTACTTATAGACTGCTGTGAAAGTTATTATACACAATTTT